>RCUC01117972.1:0-15343 GCA_003697995.1 Taxidea taxus jeffersonii
ACACACACACACACACACACACACACACACACGCACACTTGCAGTCTTTTGGCTCCAGATCTGAGGAATGGAGTTTTCTGCTGCCAGCCAGGCTAGGGATCAAACACATACTAAAAATCTGTGCCTTTCACTATCTGTATTTTATTCCCCCATCAAAAATAAGAAGCTAAGATTTAATTCTGGGTCTATTTGTTATTATACAATACATGTAAGTCATATGCTCTCTCTGAGCCTTAGTTTCCTCATCTGAAAAGTGAAAGGGACACTATTAATGGAAAACCTGCCTTCTGTCAGACTCTTTCTTAGCAGATGGACTGTAAACCTCACAAGAGTCCTCTGAGCAAAGTCCGACTGAACCAAGCCCTGCCTGATTGCACAGTTCACATGGGCATCATTAAAGTGGTCATCTCCTTCTGTATAAAATCTTCGGGGATCAGATTTAAGGATGTGCTATAGCTCATGAGGTCTTCTACAGCTCTATTGTTACTATTACTGTCCACGGGGACCTGGCTGCTTCCTGATCAGAAGGAGAAAAGCATTCACCCCAGTATTGAGAAACTTGGGACAGCAACAAAGGCAGCAAAGGCCAACTGTCCAGGTCGTGTCTTTTCAGTTTCCAAAGCTTTCCTCTCCATGGGGTTTCTCAACCCTTGTCTTTGAAGGTATGTACATAGGGGACAACTCTGGGTACTTTCCACTTTTCTGCCCGTTTCAGGAGTTTGACACTCTGAAAACTCAAAAAAGAGTGAGGCAAGCAGCTGGAGAGAATAAAGACACATTTGCAAGATGCTGCATGTGGTGCCTTCCTTCCCTCCCTTTCCCCTAAATGCAGAGAGAGTGCAGTGTGACTAATTACACCAGAGAGGAAAGCAGAAGCTCTCAAGTTAAAGTATTTTGGTAATCATGTTTACCGCGGGTAAAGTACGTCTGCATTAAATAAGTCAAAACACAGTGCGCAAAATTTGGAATGATTCCTTGAGCACTGCAAGGACGGAGTTAGATGTAGAAATGATATAATGTCCAAGTCGAAACACTATAAGAGAAGATAAACCATCTGCTTCAACTAACTCAGATCCACTTGAAAATGCTAATCGTATGGCAGTAGGATGATTAAACTACATAAAAAAAAAAAAAAAAAAAACAAAAAAAACACCCTTTCGGTGATGTGCTCCATTGTTCATTGAGATTGGTCTGCCCACAGATGGAAGGAATGTTATTACCTAAATTAGGTAATCGTCAGTATCAGAGTGTGAGTCAGGGGTTCTGAGAGACCTTATTGATGGCCGGGGCTCTGCTCTGCCCATGAGAGAGGGCAAGTGGCTTGTCCAAAGGCCCAAACACACTTACTGAGAGACTCAGAACCCATTCTGAATTCAATACCCATACACAGCCTCAGAGTTCTACAATGATAGGATGGTACCACTCAATCATACCCAATCATGGCTTCCTTGATGCTAGAACCAGAAGAGACCTTCACAGCTTTCTAGATGTAGAGTCCCAAATCCTTATGTTATGACCAAAGTAACTATGGGTACAAAAGGTAAAGAATCACTATTTGCTCCATTGCAAAACTGCGAAATAGAACCATGCATTCTCTGTCTCTTTCATACACACACACACACCCCAGACAGACATCCTGCTAGTACATGGAGACAGATGAAGTTCTTGGCATGGACTTTCACCTAGGACACAACCTCTCTTTCCAATATCAGAGATGTCATGTCACCAATGACAAGATGAATATGAAGATTATGATAGTGCATTTTTGAGGGCTCATTGTATAACTGTTGAGCACTTTATATATGTGATTTCATTTACTCCTACAAAAAATCCCAAGGCTGTGTGTGAGTTTGCTAGGGCTGCTGTAACAAAGCACCACCTACTGAATGACAACAGAAGTCTATTAGTTCATAGTTCCAGAGACCAGAAGTCCAAGATCAGAGTGTCCTGGGTGTGTTCCTTCAAAGAGATAAGAGGGAAGGTTCTAGGCCTGTTTTCCTGGCTTGTAGATGCCTATGTTCTCCCTGCATCTTTACATCCTCTCCCCTTCATGCATGGGTGTCAAAATTTCTCCTTCTTATGAGGATAGCAGTCATAGAAATTTAGGGCCCACCCTAACGACTTCATTTTGACTTGATCACCTCTGTAAAGGCCCTATCCCCAGGAAAGGCCACATTCTAAGGGACCTGGGGTTACAACTCCAACATATGAATTTTGTGAGGATGTCATTCTGTCCATTACAGGAGGCACTGCTGTTATAACTGCCATCCTAGAAGGGAGGTCCTGAGGCTCAAAGTAACTAAAGAGCTCAATGGGCACAAAGCCAGGAGGAAGCAGAACTTGCATGCAGCCTCTGGGCCAAATGAAGAACCTTCTAAAAATACTACGTTTGCTTCTGTGTAAGTAAGGCCCAGGTCAGCCTGACAGGAAAGGTCTCTGGCCAGTTCCTGGCAATAGTCTCTCCTTGATGACTCCCATCAGGAATCTTTTTCCTGAAGAAAACAAGAAGCTAATGACCACAACTATGTATCAGCCACTAGGCAAGGGATTCCATCTGATGAAAAATTCCTCCAAGAGGGAGTGACTATATCCTGGGAAGAGAGAAAGACTGAAGAGGGAGAAGGGGAAGCCAGGGAGAGAGGCTTTGGGCTCAAATACCAGAAAGTGATAAAATGGAGGAAAATGATGAGAACCAAGCTTGAAAACAGAGAAACTGAAGAACTGAGAACAGAGAAAACAGAGAACTGAAAGTCAATCAGATCCATTGAAGCAAAACATGCGGTTACAGCATCTTTTCTCAAAGATTGCAGTGCAATTAGTCCGCAGTATAACTTACTTCCCTGTGAATCCTTTTCATAAGAATTCCATCGGGAATTTTAGGTCAGGTGAAGTGACAAGCAAACCAAGATGGGAATCACAGAAGGAATGTGACCTGCTGTACATAAGGCAGCCAGAGTCAGCAGGGCTGGGTTTGTACCCTGCAACCATGGCTTACCTTACAGGTTCAGAGGCCCTGGGAAAGCGATTTAACTCTTTGAGTGTCAGTCTCTGTATCATAATGTTTGTGCACCATGACGGCGCCCTCAAGAGTTGAAATTCAGTGAGGCAGAGCGTGTGAAAGTGTTGGAGGAAGCTTTGCACTTAGGGGGTGCTCAGCGGATACATCTGAATAATAAGAACAATTGTCTAGTAAGGCCAAGACAACTGGAAAACAGGCTCCTGCACGTAATCCAGCCCTCCTTCTTCTGGGCTACAAAGAGAGAAGCAGGTACTCATCACAGAAGATAGCTAAAGAAGGGGCTGTGTCATGATATAGAGAAACACCCCTCTTCCCCAAATCCTAACACTGTCAGAAAGAATCTTGAAGAGTGGAGTTCAAATGAGACCAGGGGTTCACACGGACAATCAGTATTATGTAGAGTGACCATGTGGCCCAAGGAATAATCCTAACATTGTGTACGAAAACTGATACTAATGAGGTGAAAAATAAAATGGGAAATCTTGGTTGTTGTGACTTTCATTCATTCCTAAAATGGGGCATTCCTTGGATCGGTTTGATTGGGCACCATTTCCCCCGCAGTTACTTTTTCTGATGTGCACCCTTCAAAAATCCTTCTGTTAACTGCAGAATTTTTGCCTTTCATCCCTGCCTGTTAGACGGTGGGGCTGGGAACTGGGTACAGGGAATGATATTTACCAAGTCACAATCTGCACCCCCTATATAATAGCCTGTACTCAAGGGGCATCCATAAGAGCTACCATTTCCCCATTCTTCAAATGAGAAGAGTCTCTCCAAGGAGGCTGCCTGTAGAGATGTGGCTAGTTAGTAGCAGACTTAGGATTTAAATGTTGGTCTGTCTGAGCCAGTGTCTATGCTCTTTACATTATATTTGTGTTAATAAAATAACAGAAACTAACACTTCCACAGACTTGCCTCCATGTCAGGTATGGTGTAGGTATCTTACCTCTGTGTTTCTATAACTCTGTGCAGTGGATATAGGCAGGTGTCGTCACCACTAACTCACAGATGAGGAGCCGGAGCCATGGAAGGCATGAGTCAGATGAGTCAGGTACAGTTAGTAAGGTTGGAGCTGGGATTTCGTCCCAGGCAGACTGTCTCCCTAGTGCTTCACCACTGGATTAAGTTGCCAGGGCCAGGGCTGCCATACGTAAGCACCAGACAGGGGGGTTTAAACAACAGACATTGATTTCCTCACAGCTCTGGAGGCTGGAACTCTAAGATCAAGGTGTTAGCAGGACTGGTTCTTTCTGAAACCTCTCTCCTTGACTTACAGATGGCTTTTTTTCTCCTTCTGTCTTCACTCCCTGTGTTGCAGGGTCTTCCTTCTGTATGTGTTTATATCCTAATCTCCTCTTCTTATGAGGACAGAAGCCATATTGGATGAGGCCCACCCCAATGACATCATCTGACCTTAATTACCCCTTTGAAGACCCTGTTTCCAAATACAGTCACATTCTGAGTTACCAGGGATTAGAACTTCAACATAGGAATTTTGGGGTAACACAATTCAGCCTGCAACAGCCACTGTACCAAATGCCTGTCTCCAGTTGTACTCTCTCCAATTACAGTCTTTGCGCATTATTTTTACGTTCTTCTTTTCCCAGGGTCTTGCCCCTGTGGTTGAGATGGTGTGACAGACACCATATTGATGGGTGTTGAATTTATCAATGAAGCTCAATGCCTCCTATAAAATCTCACCCCATATTTTAGATAGTATGAAGTACCTACTGACTGATCTTAAAACTGTTCTTTTTCCAAAAGTCACCATCCCTTATTTATGAACTTAAAAAAATTATGTGAACAGACCGAGACAGTTGGCCAAGGGCAAAGGTAGAAATGGAAGTCAGATACGTTGCCTCTGGGGAAATAAAACAGCTTGCTGCGTACTCTTGAAGTTGCAGTTATAAAAATCTACAGTTTGACATGAGAAAATATTTGTTTTAACATTAAGACAAAACAGTGAAATAAAAATTGTATGCAAACATGGCCATGCTTAAATATAAAAGTGTAAACAAGAAATAAAAGACAGGAAGGAAGTGAATCAAGTTGCCCACGTTGGTTGTCTTCCAGCATGGTGGTTAAGAGTGATTTTTCTCCTCTCCTTTCTCCTGATAGTTTTTTTCATATTTATAAGTGCATAATACTTCATAGTAGAGTAAATAATAACGTTTTTAAATAACTCAAAATTTCTTATGAGTGATTGCCTTATAATTAAACTTCTTTTTGGACTAAAGAGTCTGTGTAAGGAAGTCATCTACCCCCTTCAGCCAGCATGGAGAAGCTCAGATCTTGTTCATGAAGTAAGCTCTAAGTCTTTTTTTTTTTTAAAGATTTTATTTATTTATTTGACACAGAGAGAGAGATCACAAGTAGGCAGAGAGGCAGGCAGAGAGAGAGGGGGACGTAAGTTCCCTGCCGAGCAGAAAGCCTGATGCGGGGCTTGATCCCAGGACCCTGGGATCATGACCTGAGCCGAAGGCAGAGGCTTTAACCCACGGAGCCACCCAGACACCCCTCAAGCTATAAGTCCTTAATATTCATGGAAAACACGAATGTTCAAAGCATTCTCACAAAACTCCATTATTTAGTTCTCAAAGCCACCCTGTTCAGTAAACAGAGCAATGATTAGTATTAAGATAGGGCGTATTTAAAAATATTTAAAAATATTAAAATAGGGCATAAGGAGACTCAGGAAGCTTAAGAATCACAGGGATGGTAGTCACAGAGGGCTCAGACAATGTAGACCTTATTAAAAGGTCTGCTTTCTTCCTGTTTCCTCTGTGCTTAGGTGTTAAGAATATATTTCTAAGTTTCTGCCTAAAAATGCAGGGTTAATTTAAAGTAAAACAGGTCCTATAAGTGATTTTTCCAGCCATATAAATGGTTGTACAGAATTTCATTTTTAATATACATATTTAGCACTTTTGAAATGGTGTGGTCCTTGACCAGATTTTAACACACGGGAGATGACCCATGTATTAATCTGTACTACCAGCCTAATCTCTTTCGGTGTATCTCTGAAAGTGTTTCGCATGCATCTTGTAAGTATATTTAAATCCATGTCGGCCAGATCATCAAAGATGAAGACCATAGGTCTACTTGGGTCCTCAGAAGATTCAGACCTCTGCGAGGATCCATGCTCGTGTCAAGTCCAAGTGTGTACTGTGCACTACTGTAGTCTAACATGCTTTGCTCAATAGATGCGAGGCAAGGGTCAGGCGCCCCTGCAAGGTTCATGCTCCCATCCCAGTTTTGTTACCACCTGTGCGATAATAGGAGAACATATGATGAGTCCCTGTGGGATTATGTCTTATTGTGGATAGTTCACGGGCTTAAGAGATTTCTCTTTTGTTTTATTTGCTTTAGTTTGGCTATTCATCTAGCTTTAAATTTATGATTTGACTATGAGAATAGTTATCTACTGTATTTTGGTTACAAGCAAAGTTAGATATTCATTCAAGTCTCAAACAATTTTTCTCACTTATATTAATCTTTTACAACAGGTTGATAAATAAATTTCTGAGAGTAAAAGGTAAACTTTCGAAAAAATCACTACTTACATGGTCCTATCTGTATGAATTAAGATATTTAAATCCTGCACAGCTCTAGGAAAATACCAGAATAAAGCAGGTGATAAGATGACCCTGAACTGCCTTCACTACTCTTGATTTCAAATATTTATGCCATAAAAGAGCTTCATTTTGTACTGCTTGATGTAATAATGAGGTATTATAAATCTGAGCTTATAAAATTTATCTGTAGTAAGGAAATACCGATTTTACTTGTTTTATATTTAGGCATCTACCTAATAGCTTGTTTGAAAATGATATTTTCTTTTTTAAAAGTTTGAAAAACATTAAACTAGGCCAATACCATACTAATTCTGCTTCTAAAAGCAGAAATTGCTTATACTGTAAGTTTTCATAGTTTCCCAGAATTCATGTTCTGGTTAATCATTGATTATTTTCAGCTTTTCCCAAGCTGCATGAGTTATTTCGAAGTGAACCAGGATTCTGGATTTTCCCTGGGAAATAACCATTTGCTCATTGCTTCTATTGTTATTCATCAAAACGATGATTAAGCGCGACAGTTACCACCAAGACCTGCCCGACCAGGGCGAATTTGAACAAAATTCTCATCTATAAACCAGTTCAGAGGAGATGTCATCACCCTTTTAGCCCCCACTTTCATGACGCAGCATAAAGTCAGGTTCCTAGGTCAAAGGATGTACACATCTTCCAATATGGAGGGAAAGAAGCTGGCCCTCCACCACACAGTCATTCCAAATCCCACGCCTCCACAGCGCTCAGTGGGGCCGCATTTGCCTTAGGCAGGATCCTCGAGTCTGGGTGTCCCTCCTGTCCAAGTGTTTGGAGGTGAGGGGAGGGGGGTTTGGCATTTGGTAGGCAAGGGCTAGGCCTGCTGGATGCCTTTTTAATTCATGGAACAATGATTTAGAGGTTAACGAAACAAAACAAACAAAAACCCTTACCTCTATACTTTCAAAAGTGTAGAGGTAAGGATAGAGGCAGCTTGAAACTTTCAAAACCCTCACGGGAAATTCACGCAGGTGAAAAGCTTTTTAAAAATTATTTGAACCTAGAATCTAAGTTCATTTTACAAAGAGAAATGCATAGCTTTCTTTGTAGAGCTTTCTTACACACTGAACTTTCCAAGAACACACCTACTTTGTGAGCCACAGGGAGATTATATTTTGTCTTGCGGGAAATTTACCAGTGGTTAGTCACAGGTCTGAAAAATCCTATGGTTCCGACGACACTGCTGGTGATATCTGGGGGACCACGACGGCCGTGTTAGACCGTGTTACCCGCAGGCGTAACGGCCACGCCGCTCTGTGTAGGGTTGTGTGCACACCTGCCAACCCCATGATTCTCTTTCATTATTCCTGCATCATATCACAGTAAGGAGCAACACACGGTAACATATAGTATTGTATTGATTTTTAACTTCAAGGGCAGAAATGTGGGGGACGGAGCTGGACACACTCTTCAGTTCACCGCACACCGTCAGCACTGGTTCCTGTGAGTTTCTCTTGTTTTATCATCTAGTATCTTTTATCTTCCTAACACATTCCGACCCCCATGCAGCCATTTTAGTATTATACGGTGAGTATCTTTCTGTTGGTTTGAGAATTTTAGTGGGTGTTAGTGACGTGACGGTCCCTGTGCTGTAACTTTACTCCTTTTCTTGCGTTTCTGTTGAGCATTGTATTCTTAAGCTGCGTCTCTGGTACTAGGTGTAGAGCTAAGCCTCCGAACCATACCCTAACCGTCACTACCACCCCATGGTGTGTGTCTGCCCCCGTGGTAGTGCCCTCCACCACAGGACACAGGCGGCTTCTAGTCTTCGCCATGACGACCGGTGACCAGTGGGCATCTTTGGCCCTGTCTTCTTAGGGATATGGGAGAGAATTTCCCCCCAGGGACAGCCCCGGGGAAAGGGCTGCTGGAGTCACAGAATGTATCTCCACTCTAGCTGAGTGACTGGGCTCACGCTGGTCTTCAGAATGGCTGTGCCAGCCCACATCGCTGCTAGAAAACATGTTCCTATGGCCCCTGGTGCCATAGGTGTCAACCTTCAGCATCCAGCCTGTGTTATGGCCTTTTTGATGGGGGGAGGGAAGCCAACAGGCTTGTTGTAATAGCTTTCTGTATTTTTTATTCCTCTGGACACTAATGACTGGAAAATCTCTCCATGCGACTGTGAGCTGTTCCTTTTCCAGTTTGGATGTTGATCTCTCTCCTGTTTCAGCATCAAAATTATTTCTCCCCCATTCCTTTTTGGATCAGAAAGCTTTAATTTTGAGGTAACCAAATCTTTATCAATTCTTGCCTCCTATTTAATGCCCTGGACATTGCTAAAAGTCCTTAGCTTCTCTTCATCACAGAGAAGATACTATCTTATATTTTTATGTTAATGTTATGTTTTTATCAATAATGCTGAAGTTGTGCAACACAGAGCTTGTCCTGGTGCCCACACCCCATTCACACCCTTGATGCCTTCCGCCCTGCTCCTGCCCCCCCCCTTGCTAGCATCCCTGAAACTCTGTGGGGTGGCTGAGGGGCCATCTTGTGATGGGGACCCTTTGGAAAGAGCTGACCAGTACAATTGAGGTAGCCTCAAATCCTGGAGAGTTGAGTCCCTATGACTTGTAGGGAAGGAGTTGCTGCAGTCTTGTGCCCATCGAACCCTACCCGAGTTCTACAAAAAATGGTCTTGGGCTGACGCAGTTCAAGTCCAGGTAAGCTGCTGGCCGAAGGCCAAGTGCACAAGAGAGGCCTCTGTGTGGCCGTACTCCTGCTCTGACACTGGGATGGGGCAGCTCTGCTGCCAGGAAATGCAGAGCCGAGATGGACATGGGTGTCTCAGCAACCTCAGGTCACCTCCAAGGAGCTAAAGAAAGGGGCCGTCTTCAGCTTCTGCATCTGCCCCATCCCATACTCCTCTCCTTCTCTCTGGTCTTCTTGTTTCTTCAGTGTGGCTGCTGAAACTAGGTGTGTACATAAGGGTACTTTCTGCCACATCCTGCTTTCTGCCTTGTATGTCTCTGTTCCTACCAAGGCCGCTGCTGAGTTTTCCCATGCCTGCATGAGCCCAGAAGTCTGGGGAATTTCATAGCCATGGAGCAACCCTCCAACATCAGAGGGTTGGAGACAACAACAGAGAGGATAGATGATGGATGGGCTCCTCCGCCCCTACATGATACAGGTCCCCGGTTGTCCCCAGCAGTGACTAGCTTTCTCTCCTTCCTTCTAGCACTCTTTCCTGATTCCGCTTCCTAAAAGAAACTCCCTGCATGCATGCCCCTGTCTGAAGCTCTGCTTTGAGAGTCCACGGGCTAAGACAGAGAGGCCACCCAACACTGACCTCCTCATTTTATAATATGTATGTCCGGCCCCTGGCTCATCTGCTGATGCATCCCACAGATCACATATAACCAAATTCTGCCAACAAGCCTCCTGCTTAGCCTACGCTATGACCTGTGTCCCTCACTGAGGCTCCGACAGTGCAGATGAGACGCTGGTCCCCAGAGCGCCCTCATCTCACTGGAGAAGACAGGTAGGCAGAGAGAAGTTTACTGTTTTTATAAATCAGCTGCTTTCATTATTCGGCAGTGATCGCTTTCTTTGATTCTGAGCAGCAGTAACTCCATGTGCAGAGGAAGAAGGAGACAAGGCTGTTTGTAATGAGTCAGATGAGACCAACTGGGAAATCTGTCCATGAGATTTTCAGACCAGGTCTGCCCTGAACAGCACCGGCCAAGCAGACATGCGGCGGTGTCCCCATCACTGGCACCACTGGCGGGATCGCAGTGCTCTTGTCCCCCGAGGCTCACAGGCTTGTTCAGTGTCCTTCTCATCAGAGTAGAGCATGCAGCCACTCTATTTGGTCACCTTAACATTCACGATAAAGCCTGTGTGCCTGTTAGAACCTCCACATCTTACAGGTGAGAAGACAGGTCCACACAGAAGGAAGAACTTGCCCAAAGTAATCTTGCAAATCGATACCAGAGTGTAAGCAAAAATCCACAGCTACCAGCGGGTGGCAACTTGTATCACAAACCTGAGTCTGTGAAGAACACACAGTATAGTGTATCATTCATTCATGCAATGCTTGTTCTCCATGCATGTTCATCCCTACTGGTGCACACGCAAACCTCACGGCCACTGGTGCGATGTCCTTCCCCACTGATCAACTAATTCTTTCATTCAGTCATATTTTTAGCAAAGAAAACACCTCTGCAGAGAGTGAAACCAGAGGTTACATATGTTCCGACTCACAAGTCGTATACACAGAAACACATCAGTGTTATTATTCCTACCAGACTCAGTGTCATGCATGCAAGAACCACTGGATTGGCAGCTCTGTCCCTTAGGTAATGGGAGAACTGCAAGTCCACCCTGGGCGTGAGGGGTGACAGCCACCACCTGGCTTAAGATGGAGGAGTACAATAATGAGGTGACACTGTAGGAGCACAGGGGCCAGTGCCACTCAGGGAAGAGTCGGCCAATGGAGGACCTCAACACTGGAAGACACGACCACTGTGGGGGCTGTCACTGTGGAGAGAAAGAGACAACCAGAGCTGGCTCCTGCCTTCATCCCAACTTTCCATTTCCAGGAGGGCTTCCCATTGACCAGACTGAGCTGAACGCCATTGGCATTGGGGGCCTGGAAAAGGCAGCCAACAGGGGTCGACTGGGGATTCAGAGCAGAAAGGGAAGAGAAAGGAATGGATCTGCAAGGAAAGTCTTGAGACTCCCATGAATCTCATTTTCCCTCTGGTTCTAACATCTTGAAGTCTCTGAGCAGCCCTTGGTCAGACCCATGATTCAGAGCATGCCACAGGGTTTCGGTAGGAGAAGTACCTTTCATCTTGGGAGAGACGCCAAGAATATAGGATTCCAGACTCTCATTTTTTTTTAATTTGCTAAACAGATGCAAATATGCTATTCTAGACAGTGCTATAATATCAGAGGCGCGTGCCTACACAATGGAGTAAAATAAATATTTGTGTAAGGAAACAGATTTGGGTTTCTAATCTTAAAAGGAGATTTTCTCATCGAGTTAAAATATAGGCTAACATATGTTATTAGAAAACAATGTACCTTTATTTAGTTCAGTGTCTTCCAAACAAAGTCTGGTTTCTCATGTATGCAACCATTCTAAATCCACCTGTCAAAGACGGCATCCCAGAGCCGGGCAGGGTCTCAGGAAGGAGAAGGCCTTTCAGACGGGCATCCAGTGTAACAGAGTAGATGGTGAAGGAGGCCACAGCTCATAAGCAGAAAGCAGTGCAGTTAAGATGAAATGAAAGTTTATGTACCTTGTTGAGGAAGTTAAGCCATCAGAAAGGCAAGCCGGTTAGATTCACGTAATTTCCACAGGACAGAAAGACAATGCTGTAGCGGAGTGGTGGGAAGGATAACTGACACACACACACACACACACACACACACACACACACACACGCTGCATATATACATACATATAACTTATCACATACCCATATACACACAGCTTATATCGCTCATATATAATTTATCATATACACAGATATTAAAACCAGCACTTACTATGTGCCTACGCATAATAGATTCTACATTAAATTATGTAACTGGAATAATTTCTTCATAAACATGAGACATACCTTCCTCAAGCAACTAGTACTGTAAATAACACTTAGCTAAGAGAGACAAATGGCTTCTTCAAGGGCACTCTGCCAATAATTCAAAGACATTTTTGTAGGACTCCAAATTCTGTTCTTATCACCGTACATCACTATGTTATAGGCATACATTAGGAACCAATTTAAATAAGGTTTTAGATTCACCCAACCTCTTGGCATTTAACTATAACTTAAGCTAATTATACCCCACAATGTAGAAATGCTATATGGATTCTAATATTAACTGCTCTTGGGATAATCTGTCAAGAAATAAGGAAACTGAAAAGCCACTTCAGTTGGGCATTTGAATTCTAATATTCTTTTCGTTTTTACTTGAAAATTTACCAAGACCACAGAGCAAGCACGGTGCAACGTCCTCTCACCCACACTCTTCAGTCTGGTTCTCTCAACGACCCCCGAAAGTGAGTACTAGGATCCCTCTTTCACAAATAGGAAAACAAAGAGGGTGATTAGTTTTAAGCTTGCCCAAAGACCCACAGGCAAGAGTGGATAGACCTCGACTCTGGACCAGCTGTCTGACTCTGTGTCTGATGGTATTCCCACCATCGTTGCTTCAATTTACGGTCCTAATCTTGGTTTGCTGAGAAGCCCCGAAGCCGCGCAAGCCACTCATGGCTGCTTCCAGAGGCCAGGCCAGGTGTTCAAGTCCTGGCCTTGCCTACTCTGGATTATGCTTACTAGAGGCTTTTTGAAAAGGAGATCTCACATAATAACCCTATTATTAGTATTATCATCATTATTATCATAATCCTTTCTCTGAAATAATTTCCGTAAAATATTTTTACTAAAGAAGAAGAGCACTTGAAAAAAAAATGCTAATCCATCCCCTACCACACAAACCCCAGATGGCCTTGTATTAAGTGGAGGAAGACGCCATAATAATAAGCCCGATTACCATCAATTCCGTGCAGCGGCAGATGTGAAAGAGATAAAGATGCTGGGATGCTCCCATAGAAGTTCAGAAAATCCTTCTGTCCTCCACACCACACAAAAGAACAAATCCATGTTTAAAGAATAGGTTCTGTGCAGTCACATTTTTATCTTCCTGCATATCTATGCCCCAGATGGCCCCATGTTTAATGGGAGGAAAATAATCGTCACTTTGTGAGCAATTCAGGGGAAATTACAGAAGTATGGAAACTGCCCTGTGTATCTTTATTCAATTTTCTCTCATTTCCCTAGCAGCATGAACAAAAGGAGGGGTGCATATTTTTAGCTGAGGGTGCCGCTTTGACTTCTGAAAGAGAGGACATCCAAAGTGACTTATGCTAAGACTCTCCCACTCCACTTTGGTTCATAAACACAGGAGAATAAAGTAAGTCTGTTCCTTGGCCAGTCTGCCTAGATATCAATTAATTAAAATGGAACAGAATCACAAGTCAGTTTCTTCGGTGGTACCAGTTGTATTTCAAGCACTCAGTCATCACAGGAGGTGAGCAGCTACCATGTTGGATAGAATGGATAGTGAACATTTCCCTCACTGTAGAAGGTGCTGCTGGATGGTGCTGCTCTGAATGCTCAGTGTATTCACTTTATGAAAGAAATCGTATTGGCACTTAGAATCAGAAAGTTTTTAAATGTAAAAGACTTTGGCCCACATGGATCCAACAATTCATTTTACATAAAAGAAAAAAAAATCTAGTGCCTTTCTAGTGAGGCTGCCCCAGAAAGATGCTATAGGAAAATCATCATGGCACGAGGTACACTATTTGATTTTTGTTCTCTCAAGACCCCAAGAGGTAAGAATTATTATCTCTTTTTCACAAACAGAAAAACAAGGAGGGTGATCATTTTAAGCCTGCCCAAAGACCCCCAGGGGGAGCTGATGGAGCTGGAATCTGGGCTAGGCAGATCATACTTTGCAAGATCCTCAAGGACAAAGGCAACTACTATTCCTTTGTCCATCCCAAATGTCTAATGCACACCTAGCATACAGTGGAGACCCAGGGGATGTATGATTGATTTAGAAATATCAAGAAGAACATTGTGACCTAATTTATAATCCGTTTATCACAGTAATAGGGTTTAGAGAAAATTAGACATTGGCTATGTAAGTATTGGCAAAGAGTGTCTAGCTAGAATGTCACTTAAGTCATGGTCAGGCTACACCTGGGTTCCCAGAGCAGATATGGACAGACTGTGGACAGGTACTGGATATGTCCCCGGGCAGGTGTTGAAGGTACCTGTCGTAGCCAAGGGAGAGTCCTTTCTGACAAACACAATACATGCTCAAAGGACTCAGCAAGGACAATAGAAGTTAAGGCAAGCAATTGGCAGTGAGATTCCAGGAATTCATATTGGAAAGCAGATCCCATGGGGAAGGTCACACTCAGGAGCTCGGACCAGCAGAAACAACAGCTTGCATTTCTCTCCCAAAGCTTGGACTTTCCAGGAGCAAAGTTCCAGTTTCTAGATTAGGAATTTACTAGAGGAAGGCAGGACCTTGGCTTAGGAAGAAACAGAGAACAAAGCAACTTGCCCCAGGCAGGAACTCAGATCCAACAAATGAGGCAGGTAAAAAGGATTTCCAGAGCAATTTTAGACCATTATCTGTCTTGTGGAAATAGTCTGACTCAATAAATGTGAATTTATGGTTGCATCATCCTTGTCTCACTATCCTCCCAATTTCAACTCAGAGCAGGGCAGAGCCAAGGGGACAGGTGGCAATGGGATCCAGCGGTCTTCACTGTGGAGTTCTCAGGCCAGCACAGGAGTAGGAGACCTAGGATTGGGATAGACCTCCACTACCCAGTGGGCATTAAGCTTATCTGTTTGTAGAAGAAAAAAAAAAAAAAGCCACCAAGACCAAAAAAAAAAAAAAAAAAAATAGAACAACCTATAAAAATGTTTATGTTAAAAGGCACTAAAGTAGTTAGCATAGGAAAAAGCAGGAATTCCTGTGATTTCCTGCCAATGCCTTTAAGAGTTCTAGTTTGAATTGCACATTGAGGATGGGCCCCAGGTGTTCACCATAATATTGTCTACAGATCCTCTGACAGAGGTCACTCCAGAGCAGCCAGGAGAGATCAGCGAGCACTGAAACAAGCCACGAACCTCATGGTCACAAAGAAATAGGGACAGACAGCACTGTGGGGTCCCCTGCAGCCATTCCA
>RCUC01117973.1:0-14610 GCA_003697995.1 Taxidea taxus jeffersonii
ATCAGGGAGACAACAACATTCACAAGATGAGAGTTCAAAAGAAAAGAGCACAAGCTGGAAGTCATTGATGTGTCTTTAATGCTTCAAATATGCCTGCTTTTGTTTATTTTTTTTTAATCTCAACAAGTCACAGACCCTGAATGGTGAATCAGATTTCTGCACCCTCCCCTGTCCCTTTGGTCCTCCAGCCAGAAGAGGAGCTTTTACTCGGCTTTTTAAAGATAAAACTTCAGAAGGCCCCAGCTCTGTGCCCAGGAGGTAGGGGAGGCAGCCTAGTGCCTCCGGGAGGGAAGTGGCAAAGGCTGGCTCGTCAGCCCTTCCCTCAAATGAGGTCAGAACTGGGAAGTCAAATAAGGGAGGAAGTGGGCTGGCTAAGCTTGCTGGGAGCTGATAAAAAGCAAGGAGCTGTGAGACCCCCAAGAAGCTGAGGTGCAGGTTTACTCTTGACATTGTACCAATAGGAAAGCACTATAGGTCTGTAAGCAGAGGATGGATAGCGGGAATGTTCTGATGACACATGCTTCTAGTGTCTTCTCTTGAGGCAGATTAGAGCAAGACCAGTCAGGGGCAGGCACTCTGACCTACCCGCCAATCAAGTTCAGATCCAGAAATAGCCAAAATGGGGATAGGTTATCATTTTTCTAACCTCTATTTTACTCAAATAACAAGAATGTGTTTAGTGCTTTCTGACACCTTTTGGTTTACCTGTTCATTTGCTTAATAAATGATTAGTAAACATCTATGTGTTGACCCTTCCAAGAGATACAAGAGGGGAAGAAATTGATGGTCTCACCAACTTAAGCATATAAAAATGTGCTAAAAAGAAAGAGAAAGTGGGATGCAGTTGATGTCCCAAGGAGCAGGGGAGATTCTGCACGACCCAAGCAATCTGTCTAAGGGCAATCCCTGGCAGCTGGGGCCATCTGAAAAGGGCAGGTGACAGGCGGGTTGGGCCTGGTGCAGGGGGAACATTCAGGCCCAGGGAAGGGAGAGGCGAAGACTTGAAGAAAGGCACAAGCAAAATGTTTGAAGGCTAGCTGGGATGGGGGACATGGGCCTGTCTGAGAGGAAGGCATTCCAGGACTCTTCTGGAAAGAAAGGGGCATCCTTGTCCACTTGTGAGACAGAGGGCATCATTCTAAGACTGTGAATCAGGCAGCAATATTCGAAGTCGGTCGGGAAGTTTAGAGTCGAGGAGGGACAGGTCAACGGAGGCCTCCTGTAGCAAGCCAGAGGCGGAGAGATGGGACAGTGGGTTCCCACTGGCCCTTTCAACTGTTCTAGGATCCAGCCAGCTGTGCAAGCAATGCAGAGAATGAATGGGACCCCCAGGCTCCAAATCTTTGCTGGTGCCAGGAAATGGATACTTTGGGTGCCTAAGAGGAGCCCAGAGAACAGAACAAAACCCCAGGAAAGCGTGCTTCCCATCTGCAGCCTGCATCCCCGGCAGCCTGCCCACCATTGTGGAAAAGGGGGCGGTTAATGATTGGCAGATCGTCCAAGGCCTGGGCTTTGATTATTCATTTTTCTTGGAAATGTCTGAGGTTCCATGATCCCTCTCTAATCCCATATGCCATATTGAGCTTATATCTTTGACAGACACGGACCTGGCTGCTTTGGCCAATATCCACTTGAAGAGAGAGGTGCTGCCCCCGGTCCACGTTGAAGGTCACCCATTCCCCCGGATGGCATCAGTTAGCTCCCTAAGCCCAGCCCTCTGGCACTAATCGCAGCACAGGAAAGCAAAACATAGGGTGTCTTCTTATTGTTTCTCTTTCCTGTTTTTTTTTTAACTTGAAATCAATAAGAATTTTTCTCTACCACCAAACTGAGTTAAGTTTCTGAGTTTAGAAAAGTCCTAAGAGGGGCACCTAGGTGGCTCAGTGGGTTAAAGCCTCTGCCTTCAGCTCAGGTCATGACCCCAGTGTCCTGGGATCGAGCCCCTCATTGAGCTCTCTGCTCCATGGGGAGCCTGCTTACCTTCCTCTTCCTCTCTCTCTCTCTGCCTGCCTCTCTGCCTACTTGTGATCTGTCTGTCAAATAAGTAAATAAAATCTTTAAAAAAAAAAAAGAAAGAAAAGTCCTAAGAATTTTTATTTTATAAGAATTTTCTACAGAGTGTCTCCAAAACATGGGTTTCCCTTCGCGGCCAAGACCCTCTGTTTTATTTTTCCGGATGGCCTATAATTTATTCTATTATCCTGTACCCAGGATTCCCTGCTCCAAACCGAAGGTTTCTTGGCTTTCTCTATCAAAAAACACTCTTGGAGTAAGGATCGCTTTTTGGCTACTGGAACACAAGATGTTTCTTTGGATTTTGTTATCTTTCCTTTTTATTAAGCAGGTTGAAACATAAATCACAGATCTTTTTAATATTTTTACCCAACTGATGAAAAAGTGATTTCTGCAAAGTGTAGGAACGTGCATCCTTCCAGAAGACCTCTAATTAACTTGGTGCCACCCACATCACTCCTCTTCCTGACTGTCCTTAGCGCTGCTGTAATTTGTCGTTTCATCCTCATTTGCTAGTCGTGGTGACGGTGGGTATGACCTCCCAATGTCACATGTCAAGAACGCAGCCCAGTGGGGGCGGCACAGCACAGTGCTGGCCTTTCAAGTGTTCCACAAAGCTTACTTAATAACCACCCCAAATGGATGTCTGAGAATCAGTCTGGTTTTCCTTGGGACTGATCTAGCTCTCTCCCACCCATCCCCCTAATTAGGAACCACTCTCATCTCTGTTACAGGAGCCTCCAAGCCTACTAGACCCCCAGAATGCCCAGAGCACTCTTCTGTCCCCTTAACCAGCTCTCGGAAGCGGCCCACATGCCATACCTTCTCTGCCTGCTTTGTCACCTCATTGGGTACCTGGGAGCACAGCATTCCAGAGGTGGATTTACTTCCAGATGGAGACATTGAGTTCTAGGAAAGTGTGGTGGATATTCGGATTTGTTTGCTTGCTGGTTTGTTCTTTTGATCCTCCTTCTCCCTGACTTTCTTTCGGAAAACCACCTTCCTACACATTTCCAGCATTTCCATGGAGGGGTTCATCCCACTCCTATGCTCCGGAGGACAGCAAACGATCTAGGCCTGGCCAATTCTCTTTCCCTCTTTCAGTAATGGATTCAGGAGGTGCGTGTGTGACTCGAACCAAAGTATCATTCTCAGGATTTGTGCTGGACATCTTAAGAAAGAGGTACTGTCTTTCTACTGGACTTGAAAGCTGATAGATTTTAAGTACGAAGCATTTGCTGGCCATTCTGTCACTGGAAGAGGAGAACCTTCTGGAGTATGAAGCCAAGAGAGAAAAGCAGAGATAGAAAGTGGAAAGACATGGATGTCTGATGACTTCATTTAAGCCTATAACCCTAGCTGTGCCTGAAGCTTTTCAATGATGTTAGCCAACTAATTCCCTGTCTTGCTCAAGCTGGTTTGAGTGAGGCTACAGCCTTTCCTGCTGATACCTTGGAACTTTGAGCCTGTTCTTAATGGAGAGCCTCTTGTTTTTGATATGCTAATGTTCAGGAATGAATTGATTCCTGCTTCTTTTTCCAGTGATTAAGACATGGCATAGATCTTATTGGACTATACTCACCCTTCCTCTTGTAATGATGTGAGATAATAAAATACCAACGTGATGAGATGAAGTGAGGGCAACAACATAGGTGTTGTTATGTAGCCATTGGCTACTAGTGACCTTATGACAGTATTTCAGAAGAAGGATCATCTACTTCAAGACTGTGGTTGACCACAGGTAACTGAAGCTTGGGAAAGCAAAGCTTCAGATAAGGGAGGGGGGTTGTCTACTGTAGGTTTACTGGGGAATGAAAATAATATTAGCCATCAAGCTGGATCACCTGGGTGGCTCAGTTGGTTAAGCGGTCGACTTTTGATTTAGGCTCAGATCATGATCTCAGGGTCATGAGATGGAGCCCTGTGTTGGGCTCTGTGCTGGGCATAGAACCTGCTTAAGATTCTCTCTTTCCCTCTGCCCCTCCCCTTTTCTAAAAATAAATAAATAAGGCATCAGGCTTTCAAATGGAAAAAAAAAAAAGACATGGCATAGAAAAAATATAGCTTTTATCAATAGTGCTATCATTTCCAACCTATCTTCATCAATATCCTCAAGTTCTTCTTTCCCAAACAAGGTAAGGAGCAAGTAGCAGCATTTACTGATGACTTACTTGTGTGAGGACTGATAGGGAACAAAGGTCCCAAATGTGAGGAGCAGCAACATGGGATCTCACTGATGAACAAAACTGCCTGGTCCCCAAAGGGTGACTGTGGACACATTACACACCAGCCAAGTGAGGACCTCCCCAGAACCAGTCAGTGATAAGTCTAAGTACTTCCTCTAGTCAGTACACATAGTAAGCACTCAATAATTGGGCACCATCTTTAATAAACTTCTTAGTAATAGTAATTGTAATACTAATAATCACAGAGGCAGTAGGAGTTCACTAACTTCTCTTTAAATCTCATGTGTGGAATTCAGGCCTATCAAGTAGCATCAAGAACAATAACCACAGATAGGCTTTGGTGTCCTCTTTTTCTGGCATGTAAGGTTTAGGGGAATGAGGAGATGGAAGGACATTCTGGTGAATTTTGTGCTTTGTATTTTGTAAATTTGTACCAAGCCAAATTTCCCAGACAGTCACAGGATCTTGTACACTAATCTCTGCTTCCTTTCAATTCCATCTCATTTCAGATAATGCTAACAGATCTTTTCTAACAATTGAATTATATAAACTTTATAAAAGTGACCACTTCTCATTTATTTATTCAGCCTCTACAAAAGGCATCCAAAGCGACATACTAACTTTTTAAAGGAAGAATTGTGAAAATGTACTCTAGAATGCCCCACTTTGAAAATATGGCATAAAAGGGAAAGAAAGTGAAGACAAAAACCAGAGAGAAAATGTCACAATAACCACCACACAGAAACTGAAGTCATGTCAAGCAATGTCAATATAACAGGCACATGTGTACGATTATGGTTCCTGCAGACCCCACAACTGAGCATGGAATAGCTTTACAGCGTGGGCTCTTCTTCAAACCCAACACTGGATCCTTGGGCAGGCAATGAGGAAAGAGAAAGGGAGTCCTGCTTCCCACCTGACTTAGGAGCCGAGGTGGGTGTCTCTTCTTTCTGTTGTGTTCAGGGCTCTCTGCCTGGACTCTAGTCCAGTCGCCTCCCCTCAGGGATATTCTATGCTCATCAGCCTACCCTTACCGAGAGTGACTGGTTCAGGGATGGGTATGGGTCAACAAGAGTCAGGTTCAGGATTCTATTGAATATCTAGGGCAGAGAAACCCACCTTTCCCCACAGCATCTGGAAAAGAGGTTGTGCTCGCTATTGCTGGGAAGGCCTACTACTCTTGCTCATGAAACATGAGACTGACATCAATGCTCACAGACAGCAGAGCCAAGAAATGGGGAGAAACTGAGTCCCAAAAATCCCTCTCAGAACACTGAATCTTGCTGTGCCTGAACATGCCCCCTAAATGTTCAAGTTTATGTGTTCCAGTTATATAAGCCAATGTGCATTTTTGTGTGCAAGCCAGTTTAGACTAGGATTTTGTTACTGGCAAATTAATGTGACCCAGTGATATAGAGAGTCAGCGTCAAAAGCAAACAAACAAAATCAAATATCTAAGTTTAAATGAGGCATATGTAAATTGGGAAAATTTTTACGATCGCAGCCGAGATTAAGACCCAGGACCACGGTCAAACTTCTGATCCATAGACTCGAAATTCGTCTTGAGATGAAATAATTCTATAAAACACCTGATGTCGGCTGGGTGGCCATATCTGCTCAGTTGGAGAG
Source organism: Taxidea taxus jeffersonii (assembly GCA_003697995.1). Lineage (NCBI taxonomy): Eukaryota > Metazoa > Chordata > Mammalia > Carnivora > Mustelidae > Taxidea > Taxidea taxus. The sequence continues at coordinate 5,829 of RCUC01117973.1, forward strand.
TTTGAAGAGAGAAACTCGGGGAAGTATCAGAATCTAAGATGGTGTCTTTGGACAAAAAATGGGCTGGGAAGTCTCTCCAGGAAATGAACGGAGGATTCAGACGTTTTCCAACATCTGCCCTGGTCAAGAAGAGCAGTAGGGTAGCTTGTAAGTGCTGAGCTGGGATGCTTGCAAGAACTGCATTATTTAGGGCTTCTGTGACTTCAAATGAGAGGCTCTCCCAAACTTGGGAAGGTGCCTCTGGGGCCAGAAATAAAGGGGTGTGACCCTTGCAATGCACAAGCAGAAAGAACTCAGACAAACGAGGAATTGTAGTTTTATGAAATGGGGACTGTACAAAGCAAATGCATTAGGAATTTGGAACCAGCTTCAGACAGTACATTGTTTGTTCAATTCCTGGTAGAGATCCTGCCCCCCAAATTATTTTTAATCGTATATGGCAACTTCTTTGCCAAAAACAGGGCTTTGATGCAACAGTACAGTGAAAATCACTTAAAGCAAGTGAAGTTCAGAAGAATCTGGGAACTCAGAAGCTTCCCTCCCAAACCACAGTGAGTCCAGTGCCCATTCTTGGGAGGGTGGAGGGCAGGGAAATGGCAGGCTCAGAGCTGGGACAGTGACAGGGGCAAAAGCCAAGAATTTTCTTGACATGAAGAACTTTGCATTAGGACTCCCACATCCTTCAGGGAGTAGCTGGTGCTCTTTAATTCTCTTTCAACTGGGTAAACACAGGAACTATTTCAAAAAACAGGACAGGATTAACTCAGCCCAGTACACATTCAAATAGGAAGATGTACCGACATGGTTTCTGTTTCCGATGCTTGCCATCCCCTGGGGAAAAGAAATACATGATGGAAACAAGAACTGACTTTGTAAATTAGGTCTCTCCACGAAATAAGGGGCATGCGGGGAAAGCTTAAGAGTATGTATATGGATTCTGGGGGCTGAAGGTCAGAGAAGGCTTCACGTAGAGAGAGCTTCGGTATGGGTAGGATTTGTATCCATGGAGAGGAGCAAGGGTGGCCTGGCAGGGGAGTATATGACATGGATGCCCTCAGGTGACGTATTCGGAACCAGCCTGACCCCATATATCTCTAGTTTACGCACAGTTCTTGTACTCTCCGTGTTCCTACTCATCTCGTGTCTGAATTACAGCCTTCTGTTGGGCTTCCAGTCTGTTTATCCTGCTGTCTTCTGATCTACCATCCTCAAGGAAGCAAGAATGATCTTTTTAAAAGCTCAGTCTTAACAGTCTCCCCCAACACCCTCCCCACCCTCTTAAAACCTATAATGATTCCTCACTGACCTTAGAATAAAGTCTAACGCACCAGGCTTTCAAGTCCAACAGGAGCTGGTCCCTGCTTTCTGACTTCGGTCCTCGCCTTCCCAGCTCCTGGCCAACCCACTTTGCTGTCCAGCTATGCCACACTGACTTCAGCTCCCGAGTGTGCTATGCTGTCTCCCCTTTGGGCTTCGCACATGGCATTTCACCCACCAAGAACACCTTTCCCTGTCTTTCACCTGGGTAACTCCAATTCACAGTCAGGTTTTAGCATAGACATCACTTCCTCTGCAAAGTGTCTCTTAGCCTCAGAGTCTGGGTCACATGTCCTGCCTACATTCTCTCTCAACGAGCCTCTCAAACTGAGCATCTTATAGAAACAATGAATGTCACACAAACTGGGAAGGGATTGAGGAGTAGGTGAGCCTTGAATGATAAGCCCAGGATTCTGAAGTCTACCTTGAAAACACCTGCCTCTTAATGAATTTTGAACAAAAAGTGTGACAAAACAAGAGACGATGGAACTGATACTCAAAAGAAAAAATAGATACAATTGGCTTTATAGAAAAGGAAGATTGGAAAATGAAACAAATCAAAGATTTTATTTCACAGAAAGGGTTTTGAAGAAGGATGCATGAAATCAAGTGTATGGTCTGGAAATGCTTCTTACAGAATAGACTCCCATGCAGGGACTTTTGAGATTGGGTTCAAGCCAAAGCTGGTCCTCAGAACCAAACCTAGTACAGGCCTCCCCCAGACACCGAGGTAGAGAAAGAGCCATGTAACGTCTCAAGGACAGTTTGTAAATCACCCTACACACCCAAAGGACATGCCATTTCTTCGAGTTGGGGCTGAGAATGATAAAGAGTCACGGTTGAGTAGAGCTCAAGTGCACTCTAAGTGGAATGTCAGCAAACACACAAGGTGATCTTCTGTCCACCTCAACTGCAAGGCTGAGCCAGTCCTTCTTCACAGGATATTAAGAAGAAGAGAAAGGAAAATGGCACCATTATTCTATTACCAGACGTGTGATGAGTGCATGTAGGCAGTGGAGGGACCAAAGTCCAACCAGTCTGCACATACAGGAAAGGTCAAAACAGCCCGACCAGCTACCATGAGTCGTCTAAGAATATATTGGCCTGGGAGGTTCCTGAGCCTCATTCTGCATTCAGAGTCAAATATTGTTTGGATTATAATGTTAAACTAGGACTAACACGACCCACACTGTCAAGATTATTAAAAGAGTGGAAAATTGCACAACCGAACATTTTTCTTAGTCTTCAGAGCCTGAGGGTCATAATTTGTAGGGATCACTGTGCTGGCTTGGATACTGATTATTTACGAAGTGCTGACAGCTTCTTCAGTTCTGTATAAGCTGGAAAAGAAGTCCCAGCCTCTTCTAAAGGAGTGGTGATATAAGTTAGACAGGCAGAGAACCCAACATTACATAGACGAGGTGGGGCTGAAAAGTAGTAACAGAGAATTTTTAAACAAACCAACACAAACCAGAGCTTACTGTGCAAGAGAACTTTTCTGCAAATCTGTCACCTTGAGGCATGGTACAATGAGTTCCAAGATTGGTCCTTTGCTCCAACATTTCTGGAAGTCATCCTCAGACATGGAGATGTAGTGTGGTGTAGGGAAGGAGGCATAAACTTTCAATTCTGACCATTACCAGCTACAAAATCACAGACGAGTTTCTTAATCCATTAACTCCCCAGACTCTTTCTCTCATGCAATGGAGATAAGATACCATTGCACAGTTTCCAGTGAGAACCAGTGAGGTAATGCTGAAGATACTAGTCTTGGAGAGCTCACCACCAGAGGTAGCCATTACTGTTAAGTTCAGTGTCAAATCTACAAGATAAAATCCATGGTGTTTAGGGCGCCTGGGTGGCTCAGTCATTAAGTGGCTGCCTTCGGCTCAGGTCATGATCCCAGGGTCCTGGGATCCAGCCCTGCGTCAGGCTCCCTGCTCAGCGGGAAGCCTGCTTCTCCCTCTCCCACTCCCCCTGCTTGTGTTCCCTCTCTCACCATCTCTCTCTCTGTTAAATAAATAAATAAATAAAATCTAAAAATATCCATGGTGTTTGGTTAATGATAGCATGTTTGTTTGTTTGTTTGCTTGTTTTTAGGGGGGAAAGGAGCAGAAGGAGAGGGAGGGAGAGAACCTGAAGCAGGCTTCATGTCCAGGACAGAGCCCAGTGCAGGGCTCAATCTCAGGACCCTGGGATCATGACCTGAGCCAAAACCAAGAGTCGAGTGCTTAACTGACTGAGCCCCCCACACGCACAATCATGACATTTTTTGATCAGCAGTAGAACTACTGAGCTTGATTATTCCTTTAGTCATCTAGCTCAGCTCCTATATTAGCTTCCTAGGGCTGCCAGACTGCGTATCACACACTGAGTGGTTTAAATAACAGAACTGTTTTCTCTCATAGTTGTGGGGGCTAGAAGTCCAAAATCAAGGTACTGACAGGGCTGTGTCTCTCCCTAAAGGCTCTAGGGGAGGCTCTTTCCTTGCTTCTTCCTAGCTCTGGTGGTCCCTAGCAATGCTTAACATTCCTAAGTTTGTATACACAGCACTCTGGTCTCTGTCTTCATCATCACATGTCATTCTCCCTGTATGCCTCTGTCTCTGTGTCTCTTCCCTTCTCTCCTCCTTATAAGGATACCAGTTATATAGGATGTAGGGCCTGCCTAAGCCAGTATGACCTCATCTCAATATGTCTGCAAAGACTCCTTCCACATTAGGCCATATTCTTAGGCTCCAGGGGGATGTGAATTTGGGGGGTTCACTATTCAACCTAGAGCTGTCCCCAAAATCAAAATACAAAAAACAAAGATCTTTATATTCTTGAGGGCATTCAAAGTAATCTAATGCAGGTTTTAGAAAAGGTAGCCAAAAGGGGGCGCCTGAGTGGCTCAGTCTGTTGAGAGTCCAACTCTTTTTGGTTTTGGCTCAGGTCATGATCTCAAGGTCATGGGATGGAGCCCCGTCAAGCTCCATGCTGACCCTGGAGTCAGCTTGAGATTCTCTCTCCCTCTTCCCCTCTTGCTCATGCTCTCCCTTCACTCTCTCTCTCAATCTCTCTTTCTCTTTGTCTCTCTCTCTTTCTAAAATAAATAAATCTTAAAGGAAAAAAAAAAAGATAACAAAAGAGGAGTTCCAGACACATTACAGACAGTGGCAGCTGGCAGCTTTGTTGGAAAATATGGTTTGGTCACAACTGTATTAATTTGAAGTCATCATCTCTGATTTTGTCTGTGTATCCTTAGGATTTTAAAATTTTCCTTAAACCTTCCCTTTGCCCACCAATAAATGTAGAATGGAGAGTGTGATTGTGCACACTTACACTGACCAAGTGACACTCCTCTCAAGGCCCTAACAGAGCAACTCCCTCAAAAAGGAATCATAATCACAATAATAATGGAAGTGGCATTCTTTCTCTAAATTTGATCTGGCCAAAAATAGATTCAAGCTGAGTTACTCCCTTCCCATCTCCAGTCTCCAAGCTCTGTGGAGTCATACAGTTTGCATTTGTAGAAATAACATAAATTTCTATAGATAAGCAGCACTTAGCTTCTTGTGAAGCTTTCGCCTTCAACAGAAAGTTGAAGATGTTCTCCAGCCTCAGGTGGAACTTCTTCCATTGAAGAAGGTAGATTCTGGAGGAAGACAAGTTCTGGAAGACTGAGATGACTGTGGAGCTTTGACTTTCAAAATGGTGTGGCATTTTCCAGTAGCCGACACAGCCAGATCAGCTCTTAAAAACAAAAACTAAGGACTTAGGGACGTGAAGGCAAAGATGCCTGAAGATAGCAGGGGCTTGAGACTCTTCTAAAAGAGAAAACCAATAGCAAATTAGCACCAGAGTAAATGGGGAGTGGTCCCTTGAGGAAGAGCCAAAGAATTCCCCTGTAGACGCACAGGAGGGTTGAAGAGTTTTCAGCCACTTGGTATGCTGCTAACCTGTGGTGTAGACAGAGCTCTGAGCTTCAAAGGGCTAGGCTCTGTCAAGGTGAGCAGACCCAATGACCCCATGCTAGGGTCTCCACATCTGCTGTTTATGGCCACGCCTCCATACCATAATCAGAAGGCATAGATCTCAAAAGAAGGGAAGTCCTAATCTGCCCTGGGTAGTGGGAAGTTTATAATTATTACCCAGATCAGCACAGGGATTCCTAGCCTCCCCCTGCCAAAATCTAGAGAGTCCCAAGGAGACTTTGTCAGAGACCCTGGTGAAGCAGATAGGGATTCTCAAAGCAGCCACAGGGGCCTGGGGACAGAATCAGGCCAGCCAAGTCCCAGCTTGTAGAAAATCTTCAACCAAGGACAGGCTGATTGTCAGGTGGGGGAATGCCCTGCTCAACTTTTGAGCCTTGTGATTTTAGCTAGAGAAGATTATAGGAGCTTTATCAACTCTTCTCTGTCAATAAAGCATTCTTTTGGTTCATGTTAGCCAGGGTCATTGATGGAAGTTGAAGCATTGAAATCAGCCTCCTGAGCAGGCAAGGGAACAACTGTGGGAGCCCAGAGAAGTGTGTCGCACTAGTGAAGTTTTTGAGTCCCTTCTCTCATAGTGATCTTTGACACCAGGCTCACTCTAGAAAAATCTAAGGGGAACTTCATGTGGGAAGCAAAGGCAAGTTTAAAGACTGAAGTGCCTTCAAGAGGAATGGCAAGGCTGAGGGGCCTAAACTCAGGGCCTGCAAAGGCCAAGCAGGCAGCTTTAATCAAGAGGAGAAGCCAAGGTAGTTTAAGAGCGCAGTGCACACGGAGGGACGCCACATTGAATGTGAGCAGGGCTCCCAGCTCCAGCCGCTTTGTGTCCTACAGGATACAGGCCCACAGCCAAGAAATTTTGGGGAGAAATGTAAGATCCAAAAATTTCAGATGGAATCTACTCATTTTTAACAGTTGTGTTGCAATATAATTGACATGCAATAAATTGTACATATTTAAAATGTACAACTTGGTAAGCATATTCACTTGTGAATCAGAACCATACTGGAGATAGTGACCATATCCAGCACTCCTGAGAGTTATTTTGTGAGCCTTTATAATCCGTCCTTCTCACCCTCGTCCCCATTCCAGGACAAGCACACATCTGCTTTCTGCTCCCACAGGTTCATTTGCATTCTCTAGAATTTTATATAATTGGAATCATACAGTATGTACTTTTTTTTTCATTCAGCATAATTATCTGAGACTCATTCATAATGTGTGTATCCGTAGTTCATTCCTTCTTAAAACGGCTGAGTGGTATTCTATTGTATGTGTATGCCTCAATTTGTTTATCCACTCATCTGTTAACAAACGTTCGGGTTGTTTCTAGTTTGGCAGAGGGGGGCTAGAATAAAGTCAGTCTGTGGACATGTGCTTTTGTTTCTCTTGGATAAACACCTAGGAGCAGAACAGCTGGGTCCAGCAATAGCTACATATTGAAGAAACAAGAAAACTCTTTCCAGAATGGCTATACCACCTTACTTGCCCTGGCCCTCCGCTGCAGCAATGTGTGAGAGCTCATTTGCTCTGCTTGCCTGCTAACACTTGGGATGGTCAATCTTTTTCATTTTAGTCATTTTCATAGATCTGCAGTGGTGTCTCACTCTGGTTTTTATTATGCATTCCCCTAACAACTAATTCAGTCGGGCAGCTTTCTGTGTATTTATTTGTTGTCCATACATCTTTGGTGAAGTGTCTATTTACATCTTCTGCCTCTTTATATGGGGTCATTTATTTATTTATTTATTTAATTGTTGAGTGTTGAGGGTTCCTTATTAATCTGAATATACAGCCTTTATCTGATATGTGATTTTCAAGTACTTCTGCCACTCTGTGTCTTGTCTTTCACTGCTCTCAGAGTGCCTCTCAAAAACATAAGGTTTTATCTTTAGGGTAAATACCCAGTAGTGCAATCGCTGGGTCATAAGGTAGCTCTATTTTCAATTTTTTGAGGAAACTCCACGCTGTTTTCCAGAGTGGTTGCACCAGCTTGCATTCCCACCAACAGTGTAGGAGGGCTCCTTTCTCCACATCCTCACCAGCATCTGTCATTTCCTGACTTGTTAATTTTAGCCATTCTGACTGGTGTGAGGTGGTATCTCATTGTGGTTTTGATTTGTATTTCCCTGATGCCCAGTGATGTGGAGCACTTTTTCATGTGTCTGTTGGCCATCTGGATGTCTTCTTTGTGGAGGGGCACGTGTACCCGAATGTTTATAGCAGCAATGTCCACAATAGCCAAGTTATGGAAAGAACCTAGATGTCCATCAACAGATGAATGGATAAAGAAGATGTGGTATATATATACAATGGAATACTATGCAGCCACCAAAAGAAATGAAATCTTACCATTTGCGACAACATGGATGGAACTAGAGCGTATTATGCTTAGCGAAATAAGTCAATTGGAGAAAAACAACTATCACATGATCTCCCTGATATGAGGAAGTGGAGATGCAACGGGGGTGGGGGTTAAGGTGGTAGGAAAAAAAAAATGAAACAAGATGGGATCGGGAGGGAGACAAACCAAAAGAGACTCTTAATGTCATAAAACAAACTGAGGGGGGTGCGGGGGGGAGAGGGGTTGGGAGAGGGTGGTGGGGTTACATTATATGTTTAATAAAAAAGCTTAAAGAAAAAAAAATAAAGGAAATGTTTCTTTTTCTGTGCTAAAAAAAAAAAAACAAGTTTTTAATTTTGCCAAAGTGCAGCTTTTCTATTTTTTTCTTTTCATGGATCATGATCTTGGTGTTTTGTTTAAGGAAGTTGTGTCTAACGCAAGATCGTAAAGATGTTCTCCTGGATTTTCCTGCCTCCCTACTTTCAGAAGCTGGAGATAATTTTAAATGCTAGTTCTTTGTAGGTCAAGCAAGACATATTTAGGGATCCATGTAGCCTGGGAGTCACCTGTTTATAGAAGTGTTTATAGCACACTTTTACTTGCAGTGTGACCCCTCATATCCCTAATTTTGTATCATGTAAGGCAAACAAGGCTCTTGCTTAATGCTTCCACAATGTAGTAAGGCAAACAAGGCTCTTGCTTAATGCTTCCACAGTGTAGTGTCTTTCACAAGAAACTGATAAGTCTTGCTCAGAGTCATCTTTTCCTTACACAGAAGATCAATGCTTTTTTTTTTTTCTTAAGACATATTAGGGTGACTCAATGTTTTTATTGAGTACTAAGAAGAAGAAATGATGGCTTAGCTCTGCTGAGCTTGAACTTGCTTGGACTCTGGTCTGATGAGAGTAACTTTCACTAGTCCATTGAATTGGCAGCCTACCACCTCAGCCAACTACTCCTGAGTCTCAGCAAATGAAAAAATAGTGGGCAGGGTGGGGCAAAGAGGACGCGGTAGAGGGAAACCAGACTTCTCTGTTTAAATATCACTTTCAGGTAAGTAGGGTCGGTGCTAGCTGGGGCCTTTTACTCTTCAATGGTATCTTAGAACTCAAAAAGATGATTTCAAAAGCATTTGACTAATTAAATAC
>RCUC01117974.1:0-11481 GCA_003697995.1 Taxidea taxus jeffersonii
CTCGAGATCTTAATCCCAGCAGCAAAGTCTCTCTTACCATGTAAGAGAAAGCCCCAGGGATTAGGACACGGACATCTTTGCTGGGGGAGCATTAGTCTGTCTATCACAGGTCTGTCCTAGACAGCTCCCAATGCAGTGTCCCTGCAGCTTTGGGGTCTGCGCTGAGTGGGAAACAGAGAACTGTAAGATCTCCAAGCGCGATCCGTTGATTTTCTTTGCAGCAGAAGCCTTTTCCCAAAACATACGCTCTCTTGGGAAGGTCGCAGATTTATCTTGGGTGATATATTAAGCCTATATTTTCAGCAGCTGAAGGATACAGAGTGGCATGTTGGGTTCCTGCCTGGGAAAGCAAAACCCTACACTTTCCATCCACAATTGTTCCAAGAGAGTATCTAAGGTTTCATGGCTGGCACCCTGGGAAGAGGGAATGGGGGAATGGATGTGGGGTGGGGGGACGTGGGGGTGTGAACAGCCCAAAGCCTCTCCCTCTAAACCAGGTCAGCAAAAGAAGAAACCCCAAACCCAGATTTGCTCAGGAAACTCACGTTACACCCTTTTCTGGATCAACCATCAGGCCCCTGCCCATTATTAAACCCTACCTTCCCCTCTCTCTGCTTAACTCATATCTCCTTTAGGGTCACAAAGCCAGCAGCACTGGCAAGTCTCATTACTATGTTGGAATTTGGGGCCCCCCTCAAACCAAAGCTTGAGAAGTGGCCTCCTCATTCTGTATAAAAAGCAAAACGAGCTATCCTCCTGGGGCCTCCCTAACCCTTGCAAACAAAGGTCATGTATATTAATATGCTTTTGCCAAACACAGCATTAACCCTCAAAAATCTGAGTCATCCCCACAGAGCTGGTGTGGCACCTACACATTCAAAGAGTTTCTTTCACTTAAGAGGATGCTCTGTGCAAACGTGGGGTCAGGGGTGGGGTGGGGGAGCAGGGCCCTCAGCGATCTGTAAGAGATCACAACCCAGCAGGCCTTCACACCATGGGCTGGTTAGTGTTTCAGCCTCTCCCGATGTGAGCAGTCTTCTTCAGTGTACAGGCCTAAAAGCAATTTAAAGAGAGATGTGGGCAGGACAAGTCCCCCCAAAGTGTCACTTCTCATCATTTTGGGGGCTGCACCGTTCTGCATCCCAAAGGTGGGCATTAACATTTTGTTTCTTCTTCTTCTTCTTCTTTTTTTTAAAAATAAGCTCCATGCCCAATGTGGGGTTTGAACTCATGACGCTGAGATGAAGAGTTGCATGCTCTACAGACTGAGGCAGCTAGGCATGCCTACCATTACTTTTCAATGGCTTACTGGTCCTGCCAAGTGAAATGATCCCTCTCCCCAGCTATTCAAAGTATGGTGCCCAGACCAGCGGCATCAGCAGCTGGTTAGAAATGCAGAGTCTCGGGTCCATCCCAAACCCACAGAGTCAAAATCTGCCTTTTTACCAGACCCCCAGGCGACCTGGGTGGACATCAAGGCTGAGATGCTCTGGGCTCACGTGACCAAGAGGGAAGAGGGGAGAACTGGACAATGTCAGGGTCAGGAAGGTTCTAGGCTCTTGTGCCTGCTTCCTTTCCAGTCAGCTCTTTTCTCCAGACACATTTCTTCATCCTGAGCTAGATTCAGATTCACAGGCCCAGTCTCAGGGGCCACAGAAATGGCGACTCAGCTAGAATCTGCAGGAAGAAATGAAGGGATGGGGGAAAATCACACCAAACCTGTCACCTGCCCCTGCCATTTTCCCCCCTCTGTCAGGTCAGCTCTGTCCATTACTCAGTCATTACTTCTGGGGACGTACTGTCCACACCACACTTCGGGAGTCTTCATTAGACACCACTCTGAATGTGTGTCCTGCTTTCAGCTGTAGGGTCAAGCCCAGTGCCTCTGCTCCATCATCCACAAAATGGAGCGCAGAGCATCTGCCCAAAACTCATGTCCACCTGGAAACCCAGAATGTAACCTTATTTGGAAACAGGGTCTTTGCAGATGTGACAAGTTAAGGATCTCAAGATGAAATCCTCCTGTGTTTAGCGTGGGCACTAAGCCCAGGGGCTGGTGTCTTGGAGGAGGAGGAGAAGACAAAGAGAGACATGCACAGGGAGAAGGCCATAGAGACCGGAGGAATGGTGGCGACCAGCCAAGGAAGACCCAGCAGCACTGTGAGAGGCACGGAAGGATTCTCTCCTGGAACCTTCGATGGGAGCATGACCCTGACAATACCTTGATTTTGGGCTTCTAGCCTCCAGCTCCCAGGGTGACTGACCGTGTGGAAAAAACCCTGAGCACAGCACCTTGCACATGCTTTGCACTCAGTAAATGTCAATGTCACTATTACTGTGATATTACCTGTTTCATGATTCTCAGACTTCTCTCTCCCGGTAAATTTTAAGTCTTTCAAAGGTCAGGACTCAGTAATTCCTCCATAGGACCCAGTGCCATGCTGAGTACATAACTCTTACCCAAAAAGATTTGCTGGACTAGGTCCTGAGAAAGGAGGTCCCTAAGGGAGGCAAGGGCTCTGGGGTCGGACCAGCCTGGTCTAATTGCCAGCTTCAGTCACTTACAAGCTGGGTGGCTCTTGGGTAAGTCAGTTCACACTGTGTCACATCTGCAACTTACAAACTGTCCTGTCTAACCCGAAGGCTATTGTGAGGCTTACAAACAACACGTTGGATGATCTGGAAACAGGCAAAGAACTTCTGAGCCCAGAAACCCTAAATGAGCAGGACTGAGGCAATCCCTCAAAATCAGAAACTGTGAATCACCAGCAGGGATGAGGCACAAATGTAGTATAGAGGCCAATGGGGACAGAAAAAAACCTATGAGTGGCATGACAGTTCTATGAAATTAATCGACAGAGTTAATATAAAGTTCTCTTAGGGAATAATAGGAAAAGACGAACTCAATAGAAAAATGGACAAGATATGAACAGATAATTCATGCATAATATATAGGGACCCAAGAATTGCCAACCCCACTAGGATCAAAGAAACCCAAACTAGAAGTTATGCCACGTCCTAATGAACAGACAGGAAAAGTCTAAAAAAAATTAAAGATTTAATGGTAACACTCCATGTCAATGGAAATACCAGGAACGGAGTTCTACTCGCACACAGTCTTTCCAGACGGGAGTCATTGCTGTGGGTAGGGGGCTTGTGAGGTGATGGAAATGTTCTGGAAGTACACAGCGGTGATGGTAAGTACAACAATGTGAATGTCCTAAAAGCCACCACATTATACACTTGGAAATAGTGACGTTCATGTCATGTGAGTTATATCTCATCAAAAGTAAAACTGCAAATTACCAGTTGGGTTGGATTTGGCCCGTGGGCCATCATGTGCCAAGCCCTGTTGTAATGCAGAAAGTGAGTCTTGGTCCCTTCTGTTGCCCAAGGTCAGCCAGGCACCAGACACAGATGTGACCCCTGGGACATGTTTGCTGAATGACTCAGTGGGGAAGAGACGACCATGTGAATGCCGCTTGCCTGGGAAAACAAGCAACTCCTGGAATACCAAGGCTCTCTTCTCAGCAGGCCTGCACTCCATGGCTGCCTCTCTGAGGACTATCCTGACGGGCCATGAGGAAGACCCTCACCATGGCCAGCCAAGCCCAACACTAGAGAGTGTGGCAAGTGTAAGCAAGAGTCCTTGCTTACTGTTGTATTAGATCCCCAAGGCTGCTATCGCAAAACACCACAAACTGGGTAGCCTCAAGCAACAGAAATCCATTCTCTCACAGCTCAGAAACTCAGAAGTCTGAAATCAAGGTGTCAGCAGACTTGATTCCTTTGGAGGCTCCTGAGGGAGACACCATGCCATGCCTCTGTCTTGGCTTCTGGGCGTCGCGAGGAATCGTGGGCATTCTGGGCTTGGAGGTGCATCACTACAGTCCCCGCCTCCATTATCATGTGGATAATGTCTGTGTCTGTGTCCAAATGGCCCTCTTCTTATAAGGATACCAGTCATGGGAATAGAGCCCACCCTAACCCAGTATGACCTCATCTCAACTTCATCACATCTGCAAAGACTCTTATTTCAAATATGGCCATGTTCACGGGTACCTAGGATTAGGACTTGAACACATCTTCTTGGGGGAGAGCCGATTCAACCCCCAACAGCCCTCTAGCCCCATTGGTACCTCACGCACGACACTCTGGCGACCCTGGCCTTCTCTCAGTTCCTCAAATGCTGGGTACGTATCCATACATATCTCGGGGCCTCAGCATTTGCTGTTTCCTCTGCCAGGAACACTCAGCCCACCTGGCCAGCTCCTTCTCATCCTTCAGGTCTCAGCTCAAAAACACTACTGCCACAAGGAGACCTCCCTGCCCCCTAGGAAGAGTGGCCCTCTTCCTAGAAGAGACTCTTTAACACACCCCATCTCAGCCTCCTCACAAGTATTATCACGACCTGAACTTACCTTACTTGTGTTTGGATTTTCTGTCCTCCCCCCGCCCCCAACCCCACCCATAAGAGTTTGAACTCTATGAAAGAGGAACTCTATGGTTTCAAAAACACGTCCAGGAATCATGTGACACTCTTCCCTTCAAAAAGTGGAGCCCGATTCCACCCACTCCCCTTGAAAGTGGAGCCGCACTGAGTGACTCATTTCTGATGAACACAAGAGGCAGTCCGGATGCCATGTGACTTCTGAGGCTAGGTCGTTCAGAGAAAGGATAGCGTCTCGGCCTAGCTTGCTCCCTCTTGCATCACTTGGTCTGGGGAAAGCCAGTGCCATGTAGTAAAGACAGTCAAGGGGCCCTGTGGAGAGGAAACAACCTGCCCGGCAGGCAGACCATCCCCACCGTGTCCTGTCTGAATTCCTGGCCCATAGAAATCGTGAGATAGATGAATGATGTGTTGTTTTAAGCCATTAAGTCTGGGGGTGTTTGTTACATAACAGGAGATGGCTAATAAAGGAACTATGCCCGTCTTGTTCCCCCCTCCAGCCCCAATACCTAGAAACAGTACCTGGCACATAGCAGGTGCTTAATTAGCATCTGTCAAGTGGAAAACAGCTTGGATGAGAACCAAGAAGCTTGGTTCAGCATCTTTAAAGTTTGAAAGGAAGGAAACACAAAGCAAAAGAAAAGAAGAAACAGTTCAGTTCACTGCGACATCTTGGGACTTCTTTCCCAGACCTTGCAAACGGTCCTCTCAGAATAAAGACAGGTGGACCCCAACCCGGGCAAGCCAGACTCACTGATCTGTACCACGCAGCTGGCTCCCAACTCCGGCCCCACTATGTGGCTCCCAACACACTCGAACTTCTTGCCGTCTGACAGCTGGGACTGGTTCAGCATCTCCACTCCCAGCTTTGACGTCCCCACGACCACACCTCCTGGTTCTTCAGTCCACAGGAGGTCGGGGTCAGGGTATCCCCCGTCCCAGCGACAGGTGAGCTGCAGCATGAGTGATTCCTCTGACATTTCTGCCCGGCACTGAGGGGCCGATGGAGGGGGGACTGCAAAACACCAGAGGATATGGACTTAGTCCAAGACTCTGAGATCACCGTCAGGCTGGCTCTCAGGATTACAGAACTAGGGTATCAGAGAAACATCATGCCCAGTTAGTGTACCTTGAAATAGCTCCTTAGCACAAATTAGCGTGTGACAATAATCCGATTTCCACTGCCGAGTGTAAAATCCCCAAGGTTGTGGGCCTCATTCATCTTTGCATTTCTCACTAGCCACAGTGGCCTTTAAATGTGGCTATTTAGGGGCGCCTGGGTGGCTCAGTCGGTTAAGCCGCTGCCTTCGGCTCAGGTCATGATCCCAGGGTCCCGAGATCGAGTCCTGCATCAGGCTCTCTGCTCAGCAGGGAGCCTGCTTCTCCCCCCCACACCCTCTCTCTCTGCCTACTTGTGATCTCTGCCTGTCAAATAAATAAAATCTTTTTTTAAAATGTGGCTATTTAACATTATATGTTTATAAAAAATTTTTTTTAATTAATTAAAAAATACAAAAAAAAGTGGCTATTTAAATTTAGACTAATTATATTACATTACAAATTTAGCTCTTCCATCATACCACCCGCATTTCGAGGGCTCAGGAACCCCGTGTGGTGGGTGGCTATTGTACCAGACCACAGAGAACAGAACATTTCCATCATCATGACAAGCTCTACTGGACAGTACTGGTCTCTAGGGGGAGGTACAGGTGGGATTCACCCCCCTTAACATATACTTCCTTTTTATTATAGGCACGGCATGTATTACTAAAAACACATACAAATGAAACAAGTTACAAACCTGGAAATCCAATGTAACCCATGTGTTCATAACTACATATGAAAATCCACACATATTATAGATGTATATTATGTGTGTATATATATACATTATATTGTATACATTATATATATATTCTACATGTTATACATATATATGCATATAATATATGCATATATTATACATATATGTATGTTATACATATATAAATGCATATGATGTATACATTATGTATGTATATATATTGTATATGTACAAATGTATATTATGGATATATATGTATATTGTATTATGTGTTACAGGGGTGCCTGGGTGGCTCAGTAGGTTAAAACCTCTCCCTTTGGCTCAGGTCATGATTTCAGGGTCCTGGGATCAAGCCCCACATCAGGCTCTCTGCTCAGCAGGGAGCCTGCTTCCCCCTCTCTCTGCCTGCCTCTCTGCCTACTTGTGATCTCTGTCTGTCAAATAAATAAAAGTCTTTAAAAAAGTCAGACGTGGGCGCCTGGGTAGCTCAGTGGGTTAAGCCTCTGCCTTCAGCTCAGGTCATGATCTCAGGGTCCTGGGATCGAGTCCCGTATCGGGCTCTCTGCTCAGTGGGGAGCCTGCTTCCCCCCTCCCTCTCTCTCTCTGCCTCTCTGCCTACTTGTGATCTCTGTCTGTCAAATAAATAAATAAAATCTTAAAAAAAAAATCAGACATATTATGTATTATATATGTATGTTTTATATAGTTTATATAATATACACAAATAGAAATAAGTTTGGCCCTTACATGATGGGTAAATACATGCCATCTATAAGATAAATTATTAATTAGACACCAAAATGATGGTTAGAATATCCTTTTCTGCTTTACACTCATCTGTTTCCTCTAACAAGCACTTATGACTTCATAAACAATGTCATTTATGACAGAGAACACAGAGACTTGCACAGGCTCTGAATAACGTATGAATTAAGAAAGGTGTTATTATCCTGTCCACTAATTTGTTGTTTTGAAGCTCCCTTTCATTAGCTTGGATTATGAGCATGCATGTCTGCAGTGGTTTTCTTTTTTTTTTTTTAAGATTTTATTTATTTATTTGACAGAGGTCACAGGTAGGCAGAGAGGCAGGCGGAGAGATGGGGAAGCAGGATCCCCGCTGAGCAGAGAGCCCCAGGCGGGGCTCGATCCCAGGACCCTGAGATCATGACCTGAGCCGAAGGCAGAGGCTTTAACCCACTGAGCCACCCAGGCGCCCCTGCAGTGGTTTTCATCCAAGGAATCTGCTGTGTTCTCACCCCCAGAAGGTTCGGGAACTGCTGATTCCTAGCAGTGCAAGAAGTCCCGAGTTCATAGATAGAATGAGGATAGCCAAACGGATAAACAAACTGATCTTTCCCCACAGTGGGATATTAATTCGGTCACAGAAAGGAAGGGAGGACCGACACCTGCTCCGACATGGATGAGCCCTGAAAACACAACGCTATGTGAGAAAAGCCGGTCCCACAAGCCACGTGTTTTAGAAGTCCATGACACATGCAGAACAGGCAAATGCAGACAGGACACGGGCTGGCGGTTGCCGGGGAGTGACAAGGAGAAGAGGGAGTAACTGCTCAGTGGGGATGGGATTTCCATTTGGGGTGATGGGAATGTTCTGGACCTCGACAGAGGTGGTGGTTGTATAACCCCGTGAATGTACTAAATCCCATTAGTTGTATGATTTAAAATGGTTGTTCCGTACTTTCACCTCAATATAAAAAAAAAGCAAGCATGAGGCTTGGCATTAATTTCCTTCTGTGGCTCACAGGGACTCTCCTGGAACCCTACTTAGCAGCAAGCGTCTAGAAGCGACTCCCTCTCTGACACAGCCCTGGGTGTGTACACGTGTGTTGAGGGAGCCGCAGCAGCACGTTAGGGCCTGTGCAGCCAAGGCATGCCTTTGTAGACAAAAGGAAGAGGCACAAACATGCAGTTCATGAAGGGTCAAGGTGAGGACGTGGCGGAGGGGCAGGGGGGAGGGGAGCGCTTCTTACGCACAGTAGACCAGGAGCTCGGTGGTCACCTTTCGCTGTCTCCCACTGCGCATGTTCGTGGCCAAACACGTGTAGTTTCCTTGGAGGTTTTGTGACATGAGCAGCAGAGTGAAGCAGTTGGCGGTCAGGTTATTTCCAAAGGGCTCGGTTCTGGAATCTGGGGCCCGGAACTGCCATTCAACCATCGGTGGAGGCCAGGCGCTACTGCTGCAGCTGAAGGCCACCTGGGAGCCCTTGGCTGCATAGACGGTGCCGTTGGGGAGCTTGCCAGTGCTGGAGATATTGACCTCGACCTCATAGGGGCCCCCTGGGAATGACAGGTGGAATGGAGAAAGCATTAATTACTTAAGAGTTAACCTGAACTCCTTATCAGATCCAGCAGACACAGAAATGATCAGGAAGCAGCCAATGAGGATGACAATATCCATCAAATACTAATTATGTGATAAATGCTATGCTAAGTGCCCTTCTGCATTCGAATCCTGAGATAAAGGTAGATTTATCGGGGATGGGGGGATCAATCCTTAAAGAAAAGGGAAAAATGCAAATCGCTCCTTTTCAGACACACTGGTGAGTGGATCGGCTACCTGCGCACAAACAGTTAACACAGCGGGCCCGCTTGCAAGGTTGGCCTTGGCTGGTGACCGCAACATGGATTTCAGGAGGGTTCGGGCCATTCCCAGAACTGACGAGCATGAGGCTTACCGGTGAACCATTTGCACAAACAGTGTGGTTTAAGTTGAACACCTGCTTCCCCTCCCTCTGGGAGTCTGGAATTTTGGTGCGTGCTCAGCAGAGGGTGCCTTTGTGATTAGCTCCCAAGGAAAATCCACGGTGCTCCGTGTCTAAGGGGCTTTCCTGGCAGACAACATTTCACATGTGTTGTCACAATTAGCTCCCAGAGGAATTAAGCGTGTCCCATGTGACGCCCCTGGGAAAGGACTCTTGGAGGCTTGTTCGTGGCTTTCCTCTGACTTAACCCCATTGCCTTTTTCCTTTGCTGATTTTGCTTTGTAGCCTCTCGCTGTAATAAATTACATGCTGAGTCCTAGGACTTCTCCTAGAGAATCACTGAACCTGGGGGTGGGCCTGGGGAGTCCTAGTCCAATTTCACACCGAAAGACAAGAAACATTGGCTCTAGGCCCCACTCTGGACTCCATTCACTAGCTGTGTGACCTTAACCTCTCTGAGCCTCCATTTCCGCATCTGTAAATTGGGGGCCATGGGGCGCCTGGGTGGCTCAGTGGGTTAAGCCTCTGCGTTCGGCTCAGGTCATGATCTCAGGGTCCTGGGATTGAGCCCCCCATCAGGCTCTCTGCTCAGCAGGGAACCTGCTTCCCCCTCTGTCTCTGCCTGCCTCTCTGCCTACTTGTGATCTCTGTCTGTCAAATAAATAAAATCTTTAAAAAATAATAATAATAAATAAATAAATAAATAAATTGGGGGCCATGCTAGAACCCACTGCTGGGGGCTGTGGTGATAATTCAATGAGTACTCTGAACACTCAGAATAATGCCGGTCATGTTGGAAGCACTTGGGAAGTGCTGGGTCTTATCTGGGTCCCCCTGCCATTTCTGAACTTCTTCTCATCCCCAGGAATGCCCTCCCACAGCTGGTACTCTGTGCACCCAAGATGCCACATCTCTTTTGTTGAAAAGAATATAATTATCACCTATTTATTTATTTAAGATGTTATTTATTTATTTGTCGGAGAGAGAGAGAGAAAACAAGCAGAGGGAGTAGCAAGAAGAGGGAGAAGCAGGCTCCCCGCTGAGCAAGGAGCAGCGGGACATGGGACTTGATCTTAGGACCCTGGGATCATGACCTGGGCCGAAGGCAGATGCTTCACCGACTGACCACCCAGGTGTCTGTAATTAAAACCTGTTTAGACTAAAGCCACTGAGTGTGTTACCTCTCCCAGAGACTACACCTTTTATTTGTTTTTAATATTCTATTTATTTGAGAGAGAGAGGTAGAGAGAGAGAGAATGAGCAGAGGGGAGAGGCAAGGAAGAGGGAGAAGCAGGCTCCCAGCAAAGCAAGGAGCCCAATGTGGGGCTCTATCCTACAACGTCGGGATCATGACCTGAGCCAAAGGCAGAGGCTTAACCGACCGAGCCACCCAGGGACCCTGAGACTTCCCCTCTTAAAAAGAAGAATCCAGGAAGGGCAATGCTTGACCAAAGGAATACATCCATGACAGTATAATTTGAACAAAAAGAGGCCAGTTGGAAAAATTATTCCAGGAAGGAAAAGGCTCTTCCAGAGCCCCTTAAAGTACAACTTTTACTTCACCTATGTCTGAAGCCTTGTATAACTATAGAAATGGTGGGTTTCCCAGGACGCTATTCTTGACCATATGCTTCTCAGGTTGGGGCTGGCTCCTAATATTTGCACGGATCTGCTAGAATCGTGTCATCTCCCATAGAGGGTCAGTGGAAAAAATTATGCCATTAGTTTGGGAGGTACCATTGACTGTTGCTGGCTAGTTGGTTAGGTATGCAGACCAACAGGTAATAGGGCGTGCCCAGGTTGGCAGGCATCCAACGAAGCAGAGGGTATCTCTGTGCCACGAACAATCAAAGCCCGGGCCGGCAAAGGTTGTGCATTAGATTAGACAGCCTGGGTCTTCTGAACTGTGGTCTGGAGGGCTGCAGTGGCCCAGCATGGACAGTGTGGACCCCCCAGAACTTGGCTGGGAAGGGCTTTTGAGCAGCACAATTCTCAGCAAGAAATAGCCTTGGATACAGGGAATGGATAAGGAAGAACAGGTGGAAGGATTAGAAAAATAAATCAAGGGGCGCCTGGGTGGTTCAGTGGGTTAAAGCCTCTGCCTTCGGCTCAGGTCATGATCCCAGGGTCCTGGGATCGAGCCCCGCTTCGGGCTCTCTGCTCTGCGGGGAGCCTGCTTCTCTTCCTCCTCTCTCTGCCTGGTTCTCTGTCTACCTGTGATCTCTGTCTGTCAAATAAATAAACAAAATCTTAAAAAAAAAAAAAAATCAAATGAGAGAACCTTCCAAGCCTCCTGAAATAAGTGTTCAGAGGTTACAGCTCGCATAAACCCCTTGGGTTGTCTGCTTTCTTAATTAAAGCTGACACCATCTTCCTGATTCCCTGGGGTTCCTCCCCTGCTCTGACTTTACGACACAGATGGAGATACCCATGTCCTTCCCTCCACTGTTTTCTCCACCCATGTGATATTTATTCTTAAACAGAAGCCCATCAGCTCTTTTTTT
>RCUC01117975.1:0-31756 GCA_003697995.1 Taxidea taxus jeffersonii
TTTTCCTTGAAGAGTTGTCAGACATCAGCCTGAACTGGCAAAGGGTAGCCATTGTGACAGGCTGTTAAATCCATTGGTGGGTTGGGTGGTAGTCATTTAGTGAAGGGGTAGGAAGCACTGAAAATTGTAAAAAATAAGTAAAAAAAATTTTTTTTTGCTTTTGATGTGAGATTTCTAAATTGTGATCACACTGATTATAGAATTATATGTTCTAATTTTGTTTCATAATACTTTATTTTCCTTCCTTCTCTTTCTTCTTTTTCTTTTTACTATTTTCTGTCATTATTTATCAAGAACATGCTTATTCATTTACTCATTCTTTTTTTCATCCCTATTCAGCTACACTGTAGCTTCTTTACTCTCTTCTGGTTGCTGGTGCCCGAAGCTTAGGCCTCCCATTTCCTAGTAGCTTTGGCTCCAAAGACGGAGGGAACCGCGTTTCTGAAACCCTGTGAAGTGCTGAGAATGCACTGGTGAAAATGGTCAGTAGGATGGCCACTATCTCTGTCTTTGTGCAGCTTCTTATGTTTTTGTATTGGAAGGTCCATAAAGTCCCAAGTGTCTGCCATGCTTATACTCTCCCTCTAGAAGATGTTGTGCCACGCAGTTCTTTCTTTTTTTTCTTTCTAAATATTTTGTTTATATATTTGATGGAGAGAGAGAGAGAGAGAGTGAGCGCGCACAAGTAGCGGGGGAGGAGCAGAGGGAGAGGGAGAAGCAGGCTACCCCCTGAGCAGGAAGCCTGACACAGGGCTGTATCACAGGACCCTGAGATCATGACAGGGTCATGATCAGGGTCATGAGCTGAAGGCAGATGCACAACCAACCGAATGAGCCACCCAGGGGCCCCCAGACAGTTCTTTCTTGAGAAAGTAGTTAAATCTTGTAAACCACATGCATACAGTGAAGCCAACTCAGTTTCCCTAGTGACAACCAACGGGATCAGGCAACAGTGCCTGAGCCAGAGCTGCTCAGCCAGGATGGTAGAGTAGCAGCGGGAAGGGGAGCTGCACGGAAAGGAATGGCCCTGTGAAAATCAAAGAAAATCTTGTTTAAAATGGTGTCAGGAAGCCAGCAGGGGGAGCTCTCACGCCCTAGCACTCATTAAAGGCGGACCCAACAGGAAGAGAGGGACCTTGCAGGTGGATACTACTTTACTATTCAGGAGGGAGGGAGGAAGACTTTCTAGCACAATCCAGTCAATGAGAGACTGTCACAACCCAGCCAATGAAAAGCCACTACCCTTCACATTCCCAGTTTACTTGAATGGACTTGATGTTTGTAACAGTGCCCGTGAACTTCCAATTTCCTCTATAAAAATAGAGCAGTTCTCTTTTGTTCTTCTGACTTGCCTACGTTTGCTTGTCCCAGTTTGTAATTCTCTGCTGTGCCCAAATAAACCCATATTTGCTGGTAAAATAAGTGGCAGTTTTATTTTTTAGATTAACAGCCATCTAAGGAATGGGAACAGAGGCCTGACTCAGTGTGGTCCCTGGAGTGAAGAGAAGGCAATGTTGAAGCTCTCCACCAGGTCTATGGTATGTTCTAGTATACTAAATGCTAGGAGCAGAGGGCATTGTTCCACTACTGAGGCAGCAATGGGAGTTGTCCCTCTTCTCGGTGTGGAAACAAACCTCGTCACTTGGTGGTTCTTAACTTTTTGAGGTCTGTAGTTAGAGCCCAGAGGGCGGCCTGTTCACTAGAAATGTGTGTTCTTCCCATCAGCTGGCTGTGGCTGCTCAGCCAGGAACTGGGATCCCAGCACCTGTTGCACTCAGGTGGGACTCTAGAGGACTAGTCACCTGCTCAATGGAACTGGCCGTGATGTGTGTCACCTGCAGACGAAATTAGTTAAGAGGTGACTTTACCACATTTTTCCCCCATTTGCTAGATACTGAGGCCTTAGGGGGTCAGAAGGAGCCCAAGTTACTGAATCACTGAGTGGAGGAAAACCACCTGCAAACTAGGCCCAGCTTCACTGGAACAGTTATGTGGGTGAGAAAGAAAACTGTGGAATTTGGGGGTTTACTTGTTACCGAATAACCCTGACAGATAGAATGGCATTCTTTTGTGTGTCAGAAATTTTGGTAGCATGCTCAGAAAGATAAAGTCGGGCGCCGAAGAATTACACTATTACACTGATCACACATCAGCATGGTGGCATGTTTTCGTGGAACTGGCTCTCCCTGAGAATCTCTTGGGTCCTCAAGAGGCACAGTGCTCCGAGGTCTGGCAAAAACATACCCCTTTTTTGTCTTCTTCATGTGCATCAAGTTGTGCCTGTAGCTCACAGACACTATGTGCAGCTTAGCTCTGTGTGCAGGGAAACTCTGTTACTGGTGTGAATCATATTTTTAGCAAAAGAAAATTTGACCTGTCAGTGAGGGAGCCCTGGTAAGGAATCAACGCAGTCCGTGGTACTTCAGTTGAAAAGCACAGATTTACAGTTGCCTGGTCAAGACTGGTTGCTGGCAATCCAGAAAACAAAACAAAACAACAATCCCCCGAGTGTGGTACACCGTATATAGGGCAAAGCAGTTTATTAAACCTTTCCCATATTTTTTGAACATTTAGGTTGTTACCAGTTTTTTTTTTTTTTTTTTTTTTTTTCTCCCATACATTATAATGATATACAATAGGACTACTTTTGAATAAATACCTTTGCCCGTCTGCTTATTTGCTTGGATAGATTTCTCTCAGAAATCTTAAAGGACAAGTAGGGCTTAGATTGTATGGGTGCAGGCAAGAGGGAAAAGCATGTGCTGGAGCATGGACCCCTGGAGTGAGTGCTTCTATCCTAGGAATTGCTCCAGTCCCAAGAGGAGGTGCCTTTCCTGGGGCGCCTGAGATACTCTTCTAAGGGGTTTGGAGCTTGTTTTTGAAGGTAACAGGGAGTTGCTGAAAAATGTTAAAGGAGTGTGAACTGCTATCCCACTTCCCAGCACCAGGCTCTGGGTCATCACACCACTGTGAACTTGAGTCTCCCTCTGGGTAAAATAGGGGTTGACACCGATCTTCTGTGTTGACAGAAAAAAATGAAGCAGTGAGTGACCATGGAGGCACCCAGCTCTGCCCAGCAGGCAGCAGGTTCTGCACAGCGAGCGGATCTAGCTTCTGTGGGGTTCCCCCTCTGTGAGACAGAACCTCTCGGGAGGTCAAGCACGGCTGTTCTGTGGGCAAACGCCTTTGAGCAGGCTTCCCTCCAGGGCCCCGGAGGGTTGAATAGAGGCTGTATTTGCTGTGCTAACTTATCTCCTGCGGCAGCAAAAGCTGAAGGATTGTAGCTTGCCTGTCGTCCTCCCTCCCTTCCTTTAAACACTGAACTCTTGGGGCACCTGGGTGGCACAGATGGTTACAGTCTGCCTGTGGCTCAGGTCATGATCCCTGAGGTCCTGGGTTTGAACCCTATGTGGAGCTCCCTGTTCAGTGGGGGATCTGTTTCTCCCCTCTGTCTGCCTCTTTTTTTCTTTCTCTCTCTCAAATAAAGAAAATCTTAACAACAACAATAACAACGCCGAACTCTTAGCTTGGGTTTGGAAACTACCTGCTACTTCTATAGCTGAACTGCACATTCTAATGATTATAATCAATCAGATATGTACTGAGCACCTTCTTCTTCTTCCCCTCCCCCTCCCCCATGACCCCATCGACCCTCTCCCCCTCCTCCTCCTCCTCCTCCTTCTTTTTTTTTTTTTTAAAGATTTTATTTATTTATTTGTCAGAGAGAGAGGGAGAGAGAGTGAACGAGCACAGGCAGACAGAGTGGCAGGCAGAGGCAGAGGGAGAAGCAGGCTCTCTGCCGAGCAAGGAGCCCGATGTGGGACTCGATCCCAGGACGCTGGGATCGTGACCTGAGCCAAAGGCAGCCGCTCAACCAACTGAGCCACCCAGGCGTCCCCTCCTTCTTCTTCTTTTTTTTTTTTTTTAAAGATTTATTTATTTATTTATTTGTCAGAGAGAGAGGGAGAGAGAGCAAGCAAGCACAGGCAGAGGCAGAGGGAGAAGCAGGCTCCCTGCCAAGCAAGGAGCCCGATATGGGACTCGATCCCAGGACGCTGGGATCATGACCTGAGCCGAAGGCAGCTGCTTAACCAACTGAGCCACCCAGGCGTCCCTCCTTCTTCTTTTTTAACTGAGGACCTTCTGGTACCTGGTATGGTCTGGGTACTGTGGCTATGTCAATGGCCAAGGCAGAAAAGTTTCCAAGGTCTTACACTCTAGTGGGAAAGACAAACAAAATACAAGCAAAGGAGAAAACTAAACTAATATAAAAATTGTGGTAGGTTGTAATGAGGGCCATGATGGGAAAAACAAGAGTCTGAATCAAAGATTAAAAGGGACATGTTTTAGGTAAAAAGTCAGGGAAGAGGGATACCCGGGTGGCTCAGTTGGTTAAGCATTTGGCTTCAGCTCAGGTCATGATCCCAGAACCCTGGGATGGAGTCCCTCATCAGGCTCCTTGCTCAGTGGAGAGCCTGCTTCTCCCTCTGCCTGGAGCTCCCCCTGCTTGTTCTCTCTCTGACAAATAAATAAATAAATGAATAAAGTCTTAAAAAAAAAAAAAAAGTCCTGGAAGAGTATACTGAAGACATAGAGGAAGAGGAGGAACTAGGGTTGCAAATAGAACAGGGGCTAGGAGGAAGCTTTCCCTGTGGAGGGAAAAGCAAGTGCAGAGACCGGGAGGTGGGCAGGGGAATTGAAAAGCCATCGGTATCCTTGCAGTGTGGTGGGGAGCAGAGGGGAGGGTGATAGGACATGAGGTAGAAGGCACAATCTGCTGTGTCTTAACATGGTAGTTATGAGCACAGAACTGAAGCGAATCCTAGTTTCTGTGCCTCTCTTGAGCCGTGTGATCTCACACATGTTACCTAACCTTTCCAAACTTTAGTTTTCTCATTTGGAGAAGGGATTTGATCTTAGTACCTGCCTCACAGGGGGGTCATCAATATAAATGAGAAAATGCTTGCGAATGCTTAGCTGAGTGCCTGACACATAGTAAGTGCCACACTCACATTAACCATAAGCATTATTATTATTTTTGTTGTTGTTTTAAAGATTTTATTTATTTATTTGTCAGAGAGAGCGAGCGCAGGCAGACAGAGTGGCAGGCAGAGGCTGAGGGAGAAGCAGGCTCCCCGCCGAGCAAGGAGCCCGATGCGGGACTCGATCCCAGGATGCCGGGATCATGACCTGAGCTGAAGGCAGCCGCCCAACCAACTGAGCCACCCAGGCGTCCCAACCATAAGCATTATTAAGTGGCAGGTGGGTTGGGTTGGATGAGCCTGTATAGAATCCTGGCTGTGCTGGATTGCTTTGTGCCATGGGCAGCTAAGTCTCTATGCTTTCTGTTTCCTCATCTATAAAATTCCTTAAATTCCTATCCTGGGGGGTAATTATTATGGGAATTGTATGAGGTGATTTATGTGAAGTCATCCTGCTGGTAGGAACCAACCCCCCAAGGTCTTATACTTATTACTATTTTTCATAAATATTTTATTTATTTGAGAGAGAGAGAGAATATGTGAGCACAGAGGGAAAGGAAGAAGAGCAGACTCCCTACCGAGCAGAGAGCTGGACTAAGGGCTCCATCCCAGGACCCTGAGATCATGACCTGAGTTGAAGGCAGATGCTTAATCCATTGAGCCACCCAGGTGCCCCAGGTCTTATAATTATTTAAAAATGTTTTCCTGGATATTCTACTCTCTTAGCAAACACTCCAAAAGAGACAATCAAAACCTGAATGAAAATCTGTTATAAGTTTGTGAATCTGGGGCACCTGTGTGGCACAATTGGTTAGGCTTCTGAGTCTTGGTCTGAGTCTCAGGTGGTGATCTCAGAGTCATTAGATCGAACCCCAGGTCAGGCTCTGGGCTCAGCGCAGAGTCTGCTTAAGATTCTCTCTCTCCTCTGCCCCCTCCCCCTTTTCTCTCTCAAATAAATAAAAAAATCTAAAAAAAAAAAAAAAGTTTGTGAATCCATTTGTGTTATGGATTGAGGTGGACAAAAAAAAAAAAAAAAATCTGGGAACTTTAACTCCATTTTTCTCATCACCAGAGGTCCCGATTTCCCTGGTCTCTTGCAAGGAGGAAGAAAAAACACCGTGTACTTTGAGTTAAGTAATAGAACACCAGCTTGTTTGAACCCCAAGAATGCTTGGTGCTGGGGGTAGACTCTGCAGGGGAGGAGCTGCTTCTTGTGGGCTGTAATCTGCCAGTCTCACATGCGGTTCCTTTTCCCTTATTAACCCTTGAGAGCAGGCAGAAATTCTGCGGGCTGTACAGAAAAAAGTTGTTTAAGCCACAGAGACTGTGCCCATTGGTGATACTGGAATGTGGCTGGGGAGGGCTCAGACCTATGGGGCCCTGGTGAGTCAAACCCTTTGTAAAAAGCTGGCTGCTTGGGGGTGGGGGGGCCCTGGTGGCACAGTCGGAAACCTGCTTGGTTTCGGCTAGCTCAGGTCGTGATCTCGGGGTGGGTGTGGGTGTGTGATCTTGATTTGTGAGATAGAGCCCGGCCTCAGGCTCAGAGCTCCGCGAGGAGTCCGCTAAAATTTCTCTCTCCCTCTCCCTGCCCCTTCCCCCCTGAGTTCTCAGTCTCTTTCAAATAAATAAACAAATCTTAAATCTTAAATCTTAAAAAAAAAGAAAGACAGAAAGAGAAAGAAAAAGAAAGAAAGAAAGGAAAGACGGAAGGAAGAAAGAAAGAAAGAAAGAAAGAAAGAAAGAAAGAAAGAAAGAAAGAAAGAAAAAAGAAAAAAGAAAAAAGAAAAAGCTGGCTGCTTTGTCAGAACTGATACCTCCATAGCGTCAACCAGCCGCTAACTCTGGGGTTTCCGGGCAATCCTGTTTCCGGTCTGGAAGCGAGGGGCCGCAGCCGAGAGGCGCCCTCAGCGATTTGCGCAGGGAGAGGGTGTGTCCTTGCTTCCTAGCTAATGCTGTGGGACCCTCTGGTGGCTGCAGAGTGAGTAGCTCTGCTGTGCTGGTTGTTTTCTTGGGCGTGGCCCCAGTAGCCTAAAGGGCAGGAAACCTTGCTCAAGGCCCCCCAGGAGTGAATATGGGGCAGGCAAATTTACCTAGCTGGTTTGTGGTGGAGGCTGTGATTTAGGTTGGCACCCTGCCCTATTCGCCCATGCCTTTGGTAGCATATCTCAGGGTTTGGGCAGTGGGAACAGGAATTTTCCATGCATAAGATGCAAAAAACCAGAAAAACAAAAACAAAAAATGAAAGTAGGTATTTATTTTACTTTATTATTTTTTTAAAAGATTTTATTTATTTATTTGTCAGAGAGAGAGAGAGAGAGAATGAGCACAAGCAGGGGGAGTGGCAGGCAGAGGGAGAAGCAGTCTTCCTGCTTAGCAGGGAGCCTGATGCAGAACTTGATCCCAGGACCCTGGGATCAAGTCCATTAAGCGCCAGAGACAGACGCTTGATGGACTGAGCCAGTCAGGCGTCCCCAAAGTAGAGATTTAGGTTAAAGTAGTGCTTGATGCCATAGGGATCAAAACCTCAAATAGGGCATAGAATTCAACCAGTTTTATTGGTTGGCTTTTAAGTAAATTCATTTTAACAGTTTTGAGCAAGATATGTTGAAATTCAGAGTGCCTAGTTATTGGAGAATATGTTTGCTGGTAATCAATAGGGGCATCTTTGAGGTCTATACTGGTCATATTGTAAGGACAGAAATGTAATTCAATTCCACTAATTAAAAATTGACATAATAGGGATGGCTGGGTGGCTCAGTTAAGCTTCTGCCTTCTGCTCAGGTCATGATCCCAGGGTCCTTGGATCGAGTCCTGCACTGGGCTACTTACTTGGCAGGGAGCCTGCTTCTCTCTCTGCTTGCTACTCCCCGTGCTTGTGCTCGTGCTCTCTCTCTGACAAATAAATAAATAAAATCTTAAAAAAATTTGACATGATAATTTTATAGTCTGCAATACTCTGACTTATTTGTTCTGTGTAGTCAGCTCAAGAAGTATTTCAGATCGATTGTTACGGTCATTGTAAATCACTGTGGTTTGCATATATTATCTCTAGTCTCCCAGACTGCCTGTATGATAGAGGTTAAGTCTGTTTGCAGAGGAGGAGCAGAAGCTCAGAGAGATTGAGTAATTTACCTAAGGGCATATTATGGCCCTGTCAGAACCCACACTAAGCCTAGTTTCAAAGCCTCACTCTTGCCACTACCCCTCTTTGCCTTTCTTTGGATAGAGCAACAACGAGGACAGCTAGCTGCCTCGGATTATAACCAGAATCTAGGCAGAAACATGAGCAGCTCTGATAGGAGGTCCCATATGTGGCCAGTGTTGCACAACTGTAGACAGTAGACCAGTAGGATTCAGAGCATAGGCTCCCTATCGGCTAGGACCCTTAGGAATAACTTTGGGAGAGACACAGGGTGTGCAGTGAGCCTTGAAGGCTGGGTGCTCTTCCCTCTGATGTGGCACATGGAACACTCACAGAGAGGAGGGCATTCTGGGGGGTTAACAGGAACAGAACCACAGAGGGGCGAATGTCAGGACACATTTGGAGAAATAGTAAGTGCAACTGGAAAGGGCTTGGGTTGGGGGGAAGGACTAGCTTGAACTCCAGGCTGAAGATTTAAACTGCGGACACAAACCACAGAAGCAGGAGTAGCCAATGGAGCAGGGATGGGGAGCCAGGAGATGATGGTGGGGATGACATAGGCCTGAATTTGGATGACGGTGGTGACAGTGGGCAGGAGGGTGCAGACTGTTTGAGAACAAACTTCAGGAGAATCTGGGGGGCTTTCCTACTGAGCTGGAGATGCGAGGGAGAGGAAGGAGCACAACCCCCTGGAATTTTCCAGCCCGGGCACCTATTATCATTGTGTGCCTGCCAAATGCAGGGAGGAGACCCTGGTTGGCACAGGAAGGTGCTGAGCAAGGGGCTGGTGGGATTCCAGGTGGAAATGACCTACTTTGTGATGAGTCTCAAATTGTTGGACCTACCCTGGGCACGGTGACTTGGGAGAGCGTGTAGACACTGGCTTTTCCAGCTGATACTATACAGAGCCTGCTTCCCTGGGCAGGGCCCCGTGGCTTTCTGCACATGCTGGTGGTCAGGCTGAGGTCCTGGCATTTTGCCTGGTGCCCACAGAGGTTTTCCTGGCCAGGCTCAGCCTAGTGATGAGAATGTCGTACTGGCATTTGGAAAGCAGGCTGTAGCTGCTGGGCAAGGCACTTCGGGGAATGCTGGGATGGAGGCAGCAATTCCTTGTCCTTGAGAGGAATTTATGTTACGGGTGAGGAGACAAGCTGTGAGGGAAGACAGTGAAGGGAGATCAGAAGGTGGAAGTAAGTATTGGCTGATTGCAGAGCCAGGCACCCTCAAGGTTCTGGTCGGATGTTGTTTCCATCATGAAGCCTCCCTGAATCCCCCCAGACTGTGCCTGGATGTTGGTCCTTGGGCCTCTCTTGGCACCTCATGGCTCTTATCATGGGGTGTAGAAACTGCTTGTGAAGTTGTTTGTCTCCCTTACAGCCTGTAGGTATCTTGGGGACAGAGATTTGTCTTGGTGTATGCTGTCTTCTGAGCAGACTATGGAGGATGTTGGCGGAGAGTGTAAATCACTGTTCAACACGAGCTGCTGAGGACAGCGGCTGTGGCTTGGAGCCACATACCCTTTGCTTAAGAACCT
Organism: Taxidea taxus jeffersonii; assembly: GCA_003697995.1. Taxonomy (NCBI): domain Eukaryota; kingdom Metazoa; phylum Chordata; class Mammalia; order Carnivora; family Mustelidae; genus Taxidea; species Taxidea taxus. Next base: position 9,659 of record RCUC01117975.1, read on the forward strand.
GCTGGGACACCTGAGAATGGACTGGGGGGAAAGCTACAGCTGAGCTCAGCCTGACTGTGCCCAACTTCTCTCTGTGAAAAACGTGATTTAATATCTGTCATCTATTCTAGCAAATACGAGTTAAATCCCTTCATGTTTTAAAACACATTCATGCTGGGACGCCTGGGTGGCTCAGTTGGTTAGGCAGCTGCCTTCGGCTCAGGTCATGATCCCAGCGTCCTGGGATCGAGTCCCACATGGGGCTCCTTGCTCGGCAGGGAGCCTGCTTCTCCCTCTGCCTCTGCCTGCCTCTCTGTCTGCCTGTGCTCGCTCTCTCTCTCTAACTAATAAATAAATAAGATCTTTAAAAAAAAATTAAAAAAACAAAAACCAAAAAACAAAAACACATTCATGCTTCTCAGCTTCATCCGTCCTTAAAAGTTAATGGTAGATGTGTCATCAAGGTCTGTTAATGACAGAAACGCTTCCACTATGAAACAGCTGTCCGAAAACTCGACCCAACCCACGCTAATATTGTTTTTTCCTTGTTAATATTTAATGGTAGCAGCTGTGGTGAAGTAGAAAGAGCATTAGAAAAATGAGTTTTGAGTTCAGGTTTCCCCACTTACTAGCTTTGAGAACTAGGGCAAGTCACTTCACCTTTCTTTTATTTTATTTATCTATTTATTAATTTTTTAAAAAGATTTTATTTATTTATTTGTTAGAGAGAGAGAGAGAGAGCGAGCACAGGCAGACAGAGAGGCAGGCAGAGGCAGAGGGAGAAGCAGGCTCCCTGCCGAGCAAGGAGCCCGATGTGGGACTCGATCCCAGGACGCTGGGATCATGACCTGAGCCGAAGGCAGTCGCTTAAACAACTGAGCCACCCAGGCGTCCCTCACTTCACCTTTCTTAAGCTGCTATCTTCAAAGTGAGGATAACAATAACAAATATTTGGGAAAATTATTGCATTTTATAGATTGTTTTGGTATATTCATGTAGAAAGTTATTGAGCACCAACTTTATGCCTGACATTAAATGCTTTGGATCTAGAAATAAGGACATTGTCTCTGTCTTTGGGGATCTCAGTCCAGCAGGACAGCAGACCAAACAACACGCAAAAGTGAATAGCATCATGCCCGAGATACCTTTGGCTGTTGCTGGAGTGCAGAGCAGAGAGCAGAGGTGGGGGAGATAGGGGAAGCTTCTTGCAGGGGGAGCCACTTGAGGCTAATCTGAAGGATGAGTCTGAGCTATCCAGGTTAGGAAGGTGGGGGAATGAGGGAGTAAGGAAGAGGCACGTGGACAAATAATAGATGATCTGGAAGGTTTGGTGGTTATGTGGGTTGTGTGTTTGCAGGTTGTAGGAGATCAGGACATGGAATTCTTGAAAGACCAGATCACCTCCAGTGCTGAGGGAAGAAACTTGAACTTCATTTTGCATATTGTAAGGAATGTTGGGAAAGGAAATGTAAGGAAAGTTTAATAGTTATGAATGTCTTCCTGGGGCGCCTGGGTGGCTCAGGTGTTCAGCATTTGCCTTCGGCTCAGGTCATGATCCCATGGTCCTGGGATCGAGCCTCACATCGGGCTCCCTGCTCAGTGGGAAGCCTGCTTCATCCTCTCCCACTCCCCCTGCTTGTGTTCCTTCTCTCTGTCAAATAAATAAACAAAATCTTTAAAAAAAATAGTTATGAATGTCTTCCTGATGACAAGAGCGATCTGTATCCATTGATAGGAAAATGGAAAATACAGAAATAGAAAGAATAAGGGGAGCATCGGGAGGTAGCCATTAATCACATTTTGGAAAATATACTCGATGAAGGTATATGGATATGTCTGTTAAGCCCTGGCAACTTAAAGTGTGGCCCATGGACCAGCAGCAGTGGCATCCCCTGGGAGCTTGTTAAAAGGCAGAAGCCCGGGCTATATCCAGGGCCCGGGAGCCAGACTCTGCAGTTGGAGTGGAACAAAGATGTGTGACAGTGTGTTCTCAGGTGCTTCTTGGTGGTGCAGGAGTTTAGAGGAGAGGGAGAGCCTTGCTGATTGGAATGGGTGTGGGGGCTTTTTGGAAGACATAAGACCTGAGGTAAAGTCTGTAGAATGTGTGGGGTTAGGCCACAGAGAGGAGAGGAGAGAAACGATGAATAGCATAGTGGCCAAGATAGGATTTTGGAAAGTATCAGGGTTCGCCTGAGAAAGAGAACTGAGAGGAGATTTAATGTAGAAATCTGCTTAAGAGGTGGGGAGGCTGAGTGGTCTCCTATACCTGCTGTCTGCTAGCTGGGGAACCAGGAAAGCTGGTGGTATAACTCAGTACAAGTTCAAAGGCTTGAGAATCTGGAAGGCTGATGATGTAAGTCTCCACTTGAGTCCGAAAGCTCAAGAAGCAGGTATCGATGTCCAAGGGCAGGAGAAGATGGAAGTTTCTTTTCAAACAGACAGAGGACAGATTCTCCCCTCCTCTGCTTTTTTTGATCTATTTGTACATTTGTACAGATTAAATGATGCCCACCCCACATTGGGAAGGACCATTTGCTTTTACTTAGTCTATTAATTCAAAAGTTAATCTCTTCTGAAAATATGCTCACATGGGGCGTCTGGGTGGCTCAGTGGGTTAAAGCCTCTGCCTTCGGCTCAGGTTGTGATCTCAGGGTTCTGGGATCGAGCCCCGAATCGGGGTCTCGGCGGGGAGCCTGCTTCCTCCTCTCTATCTGTCTGCTTCTCTGCCTACTTGTGATCTCTATCTGTCAAATAAATAAATAAATAAATAAATAAATAAATAAAAATCTTAAAAAAAAGATTAAAAAATATGCTCGCAGACACACAGAATCATGTATTACCAGCTCTCTGGGCATACCTTCTCCAAGTTAAGTTGACACATAACATTTTTTTTTTTTAAGATTTTTTTTATTTATTTGACAGGCAGAGATCACAAGTAGGCAGAGAGGCAGGGAGAGAGAGGGGGAAGCAGGCTCCCTGCCGAGCTGAGAGCCCGATGTGGGTCTCAATCCCAGGACCCTGAGATCATGACCTGAGCTGAAGGCAGAGGCTTAACCCACTGAGCTACCCAGGCACCTCTCAATTTGACACATAGTATTAACCATCACCTGGAGTCAGGCCACCTAGCCTTGTCTCTTCCCTAATTGCTTTGAGACTTGGGAAAAGTTCTGATTCTCTCTGTGCCTTAGTTTCCACCTCAGTAAAATAGGCATTAATAATTGAGTTTATGTTATAGGATTAGTAAAGGAATATAATAGATAATGTATATAAGACTCTTAGTATATGGCATGTAATAAGTACTCCATAAGTTACTAGCAATTACTGTTATTACTACCAATATCAACAGTGAGAATACAACACTTGAGACATAGAAGATACTCAATGAATTTAAGTTGAATTATGTCAAACTGAATTCCATGTGAAGGAAGAAACATCAAAGGTGCAGTAGAAGTCAAGCCAGGTTGAAGAACTTATTCTTGTCAGGAATGTGAAAATATAGACCAGCATGAAGTGCTAGTTGAAGCATTACTGGTTAGATTTTCACTGACGGGAGAGATTAAAGGGACACAAGAGGAGATGGACACAAGAGGACACAGTTAAGGCGCAGGGAGAAGAGCTGGCAAATTAAATGAAGAGGGAGAGGAGTTGCTGAAAGGGTCCTTGAAGAAAGATCTGGTGCAGGAAATGTACAAGATGAGCCAGGAACACCTTATTCTGGAAAGCACGGAAGTTTTCAAAGACTAATGGAGTCATGTCAAAAGGGCTTAGGACCCAGCTCAAAAGAGCTCCTATAGGCTCAACATGAACAATAGGAGCATCAAGAGCATAACTGAAACACACTAAATATGCTTAAATCCATGAGTTACTAATGAAACTAAATAACAAAATGATCTTATTGCTCACTTTTAGAGAATGCTAGGTAATGATTCTGACACCAGCCGCAACGGGTGTGTTTTTTTCTCCCATACCATCAAGAAATCCTCTGACACTAGCTGGATGTTCTACAATTTAGAATTCTGAATTCTGACCCTGTCCCCTTGGAGGTAGCATGGGACCCACTGCTCATGCCTCAGTCCTACCAGAGTGCCCCCCCCAACCTCAGAGCCAATTGAGAGTCCAGGGGGCCACCTGTGCTTCTGACCAACTGGCTGTAGGTTGGAATTTCCAACAGCCCCCTCCCCAGGTTAGATTACTTTGCTAAAGTGGCTCACAGAACTCAGAGGAACATTTTACTTGCTAGATCACTGATTTATTATAAAAAGGTATAGATCAGGAAGAGCCAGATGGCAGAGATGCATTCAGCAAAGTATGTGGGAAGAGGCTTGGAGCTTCCATGCTCTCTGGAAGGTCACTTTCCCTGCATCTGCACGTGCTCAGCAACCCAGAAGTTCTCGGAACCCTGTCTTTCTGGGTTTTTGTGGAGCTTTCATGACACAGGCATGATTGATTAAATCATTGGCCATTGGTAACTGAACTCAATCTCTAGCTCCTGTCCCATCCCTGGAGGTCAGGGGTCTGGACTGAAAGTTCTAGCTGTTCCATCACAAGGTTGGTTCTCCTGGTAACTAGCCCCAACCTCAAGTGCTTTCCAAAAGTCACCTCTTTAACACAACAAAAGACTTGATCCCAAGAGTTTTAGGAACTCTGTGCCGGAAATGAGGACAAGGACAAAATATATATTTCTTATTGTAAATCACAGTATCACACTTGGGAACCAACTGTTACGGGAAAACTGGCAAATAAAGGGAAAGAATCAAGATTTACCCTGCTCTTCCTCTGTAAACTGTTCTTTAGGATAATCAAATCATTGATGAAGAGTTTCTCTTTTGAAAAGCATCATAACTAAAAATGAATAGAATAAACTATTTTGATTTCGCAACTCCTGATGAAATAATGGATTGGGATAATGAGCATCAGTGAACATTGGTGACTTCACAAAAGGAGAAGCAAACAGATGCTGTGGGATGAAAGCACACACGGGCTCTGAAGTATTCTTAGCAAAAACTTGAACCTGAGTCTGATCAAGCTTCAGATCTGATTATAATCTTTAGAAAGTATAGGAGAAGAGGAACACATTAAACATGAAAACAGGAATATATTAGCAAAAAAATGAGAAATCTCACAAGACAAATGAACTTGTTTCTTCAATACATAAATAGCAAGGGACAGGGAGGAAAAGGAAGAGAGACTGCAGAGTAAAAGAGCGGTAAGATATCAACAAGTTGCCCTAAGGGGACCTTATTTTATTCTAATTGTGCAAACAAACTGTAAGAAAATACCTTTAGGAGATAATTGGAGGACACTTGAACATTATATTAAGGACTTCTTGTTACTTTTTTAGGTATTGATTATATATGTATTTTATTTTTTAAAAGGTTTTATTTATTTATTTATTTAAAAGATTTTCTTTATTTGACAGAGATCACAAGTAGGCAGAGAGGTAGGCAGAGGGGGAAGCAGGCCCCCCTCTGAGCAGAGAGCCCCATGTGGGGCTCAATCCCAGAACCCTGGGATCATGACCTGAGCCGAAGGCAGAGGCTTTAATCCACTGAGCCACCCAGGCACCTCTGGTTTTATTCAGTTTTGGGAGAGAGAGAGAGTGTGTGAGCACACAACCTAGGGCAGTGGGGGGAGGCAGAGGGAGAGAGAAGCAGACTCCCGGAGGAGCAGAGAGCTGGATGTGGGGCTCCATCCCAGGGTTCCTGGGATGGGGACCTGATCCCAAGGTAGACGCTCAACTGACTGAACCACCCAGGCCTCCCACCTAGCATTCTCCTTTAAGGGCACTCTCACACTCTTATGTCCCTTCTGTCTTAGCACAACGTGGAAGTAAGGCTGGATAGGTGGTGTCCTCTCTACTTTCCCGCTAAAGAGGGAGAGACTTGGAGAACTTGCTCAAGATCACACAGTTGTCTGAGACCACACTTCACATATTCTGAGACCAAGGGAAGGAGACTGCGTGGTATGGTGAGAATCCAGGGAGGGGCTGATTTTCAACTCCAGTGTCCAACAGTGCTGTGAGTGGAGGACTGGGAAGGTGAGGAGCCTGTTACTGGATTTGCTAATACAGTAAGGACTTGTCTGACCCCTGGGGAAGAGATTGGAGCCCCGGGGAGGAGAAAGCAGCCAGATTGCAAGGGAGCTGAGGAAGTTTAGTGGTTAGGAAATGCAGAGCAGATGAATTAGCATTTATGAAGCAACCTCTGCTGCCTGGTTGATTTTAATTTACATCTTCCCTGACTTTTACATTTGGTTTTCTTCCTTTGCCAAAAGTTAATCTCTTTACAGACTGGACTTGCAAGGTTCCTATGATGTTGCCTTTGTTTTGTGTTCCTACCAGGAGCCCTGGTGACTCTGTGGATCATGGTTAATGATGGTGTTGGCACTAAGCTGCTGTGGGCATAAATATGAAGCTGGTCACAGGAACACTTCTCTCTGGGAAGGTCAAGTTCTCTGCCGAAAGAGGTGGGGCTCGGGCTCCAGATTATCAGTTTCTCTCTGCCCTCACCGCCTGTGAGGTGAACTCAGTTCCAAGCCAGTGCAGACTTGCCTTTCCCTCTCAAGAGCTTTCTTGACTGCAGTTTTGTGGGAATGCTTTCAGCTGTTGCTGTGGGGAGATTAAGGAGATTAGAGAGGACAGAGAAACAAAGAATGAATTATTGCTATCCCAGCGCAGGTGTGGTCCTCGCGTCTTTCTGCCTGAATTCCCAGTACTTCTCTCACCAGGTTCACGGGCAGTACAAAAGGGTGGTTGTGAGGTGCATGGGGCGGTGAGGCACCAAGGTCATCTTGAGGTGCAACCAAGCGGCAGGTGGGGTGGGGGGAGAAGAGTTTTTCCCCCAAAACTGGAGCTGGGCCATGAATTGTTGATGGAATGGCCAGCTTCACCATCTTTATATATTTGCATGACTCTATATTTCATTTATAGAAGCTCTCTTTGGTTCTGTTTTTCCGTTCGTGTATTTCTGCTCTTGTTTTATGTGTCCTATTTCTTGCTGGGTTTATTTGAACTTTTTTTTTTTTTTTTTTAAGTAGGCTCCACGCCCAGTGTGGAGCCCAATACTAGGCTTGAACTCAGGACCTTCAGATCCTGAAATAGAGACCTGAACTGAAATCAAAAGTCGGGCACTTAAGTAACTGAGCCACCCAGGCACCCCGATTTATTTGAACATTTGAATCATGCTGTTAAGGTCCTGTCCAGATTGCTTGCTCTCTCTCATTATTTGGGTGCAAAGTATCTCCTCTGTTGCATAAATTATTGGTGCTTCATGGGCAATGCAATGTTTGTCTGCGAGCCCACTTAGTAAGATTTATCTCCTGTAGAAATCCTCCAAATAGCTGGATTGTATTCATGAGGTGGTTTGCATTTGTCTAGGGTTTTATTTTATTTTTTTAAAGATTTTATTTATTTATTTGACAGATCACAAGCAGGCAGAGAGGCAGGCAGAGAGAGAGGAGGAAGCAGGCTCCCTGCTGAGCAGAGTGCCCGATGCGGGGCTCGATCCCAGGACCCTGGGACCATGACCCGAGCCGAAGCAGAGGCTTTAACCCACTGAGCCACTCAGGCACCCTGTCTAGAGTTTTGTAGTGCTCACTGCTCTGGAGTGCTTCTTAGTATCTTTGCCTGGGGATTTGGTACCAGGGAGCAGTGTGGGTTTGAACTCCATGGCTTCAGGAAGCACAGGTATGGTGCTCTGATGTCTCTCTGATGAGAGACCCCAGAGCTCCTTCTAAGTGCTGTCTAGGGTGGTAGGCTGAGTTTTCCAGTCTCTGCAGGGACAGTGAAACTCTTGAGTAGTTGTTCCTTATAGTTGTCTCCTTTAGCTAAGGGCTCAGTTCCTGTTCTCCACTGCAGCCCTAGGTCACATGGCCTCCACTCTGGTGTACTGTTACAGCTCTGAGTTCCCTCTTTGCTTTTGGCATCTGGCTACTTCTCTTTCTGTCTTTTGATTAACCAAGTATTTCAACTTTTTAGGGGGAGGGGGTTTCCATTTTATCTAGCATTGTTTGTAGTAGGAAAGGGGCTTGATGTATCTGCTATATCTTTTTCCTTTTTTTTTTTTAAGATTTTATTTATTTAGGGCGCCTGGGTGGCTCAGTGGGTTAAAGCCTCTGCCTTCGGCTCAGGTCATGATCCCAGGGTCCTGGGATCGAGCCCCACATTGGGCTCTCTGCTCCGCAGGGAGCCTGCTTCCTCCTCTCTCTCTCTGCCTGCCTCTCTGCCTACTTGTGATCTCTGTCAAATAAATAAATAAAATCTTAAAAAAAAAAAGAAAACGGTGGCTTGAGCAGATTTGTACTATTTGTACGTAGCAGCACTATTCATAATATGCAAAAGGTGGAAATCATCAAGTGTCCATTGATGGATGAATGGATACACAAAATGAGGTATATACCTCCAATGGAATATTATTCAGCCCTAAAAAGGAAGGAAGTTCGGACATATCCCACATGGATGAAGCTTAAGGACATTATGCTAAGTGAAATAAACCAGTTAGAAAAGGACAAATAGTACATGATTTTGCTTATAGGAGGTACTTGCAGTATTCAGATTCACAGATATGGAAAGTAGAATGTTGGTTGCCAGGAGAGGGAGAAAGGGGTAATGAGGAGATATGATTTAATGTCTACAGAGTTTCAGTCAAAGAAGACGAAAAGTTCTGGAGATGGATGGTAGTGATGGTTACACAATAATGTGAATGTATATATTTAATGCTTCTCAACTATGTACTTCAAAATGGTTAAAATGGGGGTGACTGAGTGGCTCAGTTGGTTAAGCTTCTGACTCTTGTTTCAGCTCAGGTCATGATTTCATGGGTTGTGAGATTAAGCTCTGTGCTCAGCGCGGAGTCTGCTTGAAGATTCTCTCCCTCTGCCCCTCCCCGCAATCACACCCGCACACTCTCTCTCAAGAATAAATAGATCTTTTTAGAATCATTAAAACGGGGGCACCTGGGTGGCTCAGTTGGTTAAATGGCTGCCTTCGGCTCAGTTCATTATCCCGGGGTCCTGGGATAGAGTCCCAGATCAGGCTCTCTGCTCAGCAGGGGGTCTGCTTCTCCCTCTCCTTCTGTGCTTGTGTGCACTCTCTCTCTCTGTCTCAGATAAATAAATAAAATCTTTAAAAAAAGCTTTAAAATGGTCAAAATGTTAAATTTCGTGTTATGTATATTTAACCCCAATAAAAAGAAAAAATATCTCAATAAATTATGAATATTTACTAAAAAAACACTATGTGCATTAGTGTTGGTACTTTATCCTCTACCTCTTTATGTGGCAGGAGTAACTACACAGTAGGGAAATACTGATCTCTTCCTTCTACAATGTGCCGGATATTCTCCTTGTCCCTCCAGATTCACTTCCCTGCTTCTCTGTCCTGCTCAGCCTTCTAGTTGGGTTGTTCTATGGCAGGCCCTGGCAGCAGATTAAAAAAGGTGGGAAGATAGGGAAATTGGTATTTATTCTCTTGGCTCCCTCCTGTGGTCTGACAGGTGGCTGCATTTCTGTACCTAAGGCCACAACATCTGTGAGGGACCCCTTTCTCTTGCCTGTGGCTCTTGCTGGCTTCCAGTAACAGCTCCCTTCCCTTATCCAGTTAGGCCTAGTGGTGGAAACAGCTTCCTACTTTTGGTAGTCCCTGGTGCTTTGCTTGTTGTTTATCTTATCCCTACCCACACCTCTATAATAGTTTCTTCATTAAACTAAGTGTCCATATGTTTTCTGTGGGGACCTTGACTGATACAGTGCCCTAAATCTGATTTTATAGCATTATCTAATTTTTTCAAATCTACTACAGTAGTCCCTCCTTATCTGTGGGGAATATGTTCTAAGACACTCAAAGGATGCTGAAACCATGAATAGTACCAAACCCTATATATGCTATGGTTTTTCCCTATCATACATTTTTAAAAATTTTAATTTAATTTAACTTACTTGAGAAAGATAGAGAGAGAACACAACCAGGAAGAGGAGCAGAGGGAGAAGCAGACTCCCCACTGCACAGGGAGCCCCAAGTGGGACTCCATCCCAGGACCCTGGGATCATGACCTGAGCCGAAGGCAGATGCTCAACTGACTGAGCCATCCAGGCACCCCCATACATATCTCTGATAAAGCTTAATTTATAAATTAGGCACAGTAAGATATTAACAACAATGACTAACAATAAAACAGCAATTATAAGAGTATACTATAATAAAAGTTATATGAGTGTGATCTCTCAAAATATCTTCTAGTATTCTACTCACCCTTCTTGTGATGACGTGAGGTGACATAAAATGCCTGCATGGTTAGATGAAGTGAGGTGATGCACTGTGACCTAGTGCTGGGCTGCTGTTGACCTTCTGATGGTATGTCTGTCAGAAGAGCACCAAGTGGGGGCTCCTGTGTATGCGGGGCACCATGTTAAGTACTAGTGATGTCAAAGTGCATCTTACAAGGTCCCTGCTCTTGAATTCAAAGTCAAGTCAGGGAAAACAGACAAATAAAAGCACCATTGCAATGCAGAGTGATAATCACTATGAGAGAGGTAGAACAGAGTGCTGTTATGAAGGCACAGAAGCACAACACTTAGCTGTGTGTTCAGGAGTGTTTGGCAAGGCTAGGGAAAAGTGGCCATGGTGAAAGCAGGAAATGAGTCTGGAGGGTGGCAGGGACTGGACCATGAGGACTCTGGAGTGCCCCAGGATGAGTCTGGTTTCTATCTTGCATGTTGAGAGGGCCAATGCCATTTTACTATGGGAGTGACACCATCAAGTCCACCTCTAAATCCTCTCTGGTCACAGGGTGTAGAAAGGAGTGGAAGAGGTCAAACTGGGGACAGGGAGAAGAGTTAAGAGTGTTCATTGAAAAATAGTAGAAGCTATCTTTTTGAAAGGGGACAGACCAGTAATTGGCTGGTTTACTAAAAGAAATCAGTTCAAATGAGTACTTACAAAAGTAACAGTATTTTGACATGTATACATGTAAACATGCCTGTTTACCAATATTTTGCTATATTACCTTTCTTGTGTTAATCACATTCATGATGATTTTTCGTGTTTTTTTTTTAAGATTTATTTATTTGAGGGACGCCTGGGTGGCTCAGTTGGTTAAGTGGCTGCCTTCAGCTCAGGTCATGATCCCACCGTCCTGGGATTGAGTCCCACACCCGGCTCCTTGCTCGGCAGGGAGCCTGCTTCTCCCCTGCCTCTGCCTGCTTCTCTGTCTGCCTGTGCTTGCTCTCTCTCTCTCTCTAACTAATAAATAAATAAAATCTTAAAAAAAAAAGATTTATTTATTTGAGAGAGAGCAAGAGTCTGCATGTATGTGAGTCACAAGTATGAGTGGGGGGAGGGGCAGAGGGAGAGAATCTCAAGCAGACTCCTTGCTGTGTGTGGAGCCCCACATGGGGCTCTATCCCACGGCCGGGAGATCATGACCTGATCTGAAACCGAGAGTCAGACACTAAACCGACTGAGCAACCCAGGTGCCCCTAGTTTTCCGCCCCTCTCTTTTTAGTGGGGAACTTAGGGATAGTTGTAGGACAATCTGAGTGAAAGGTGCTTCTAGATTTTTACCATTTTTTCCCTCTCATTTGTTTATGGTTGTCTTATATACACCTACATCAACTACAGTGATCCTCAGTGAATTTCCCTCATCAAGTTTTTGAAAATTCAATTTGGTTTTCATAAAGACAACTATCTGTACCCATATTTTATTGGTTTATAGACTATTTAGGTAAATTTCAGTTTTCAAAGAACAAATACAACTGATACAAACAGGTTTGGGAACAGCCACAAATATGCTCTTAGTGAACACATGATCTCACTGATGGGGGCTCCCAAGAGCTATCCATTAGTCTCAGATGTTTGTAGTTCTGTGGTCATCAGTCAGCAGTTTTTTTTTGAAGGGAATAGGAAGATGGTTAAATGAGTCAGCTACAAGGAAGGCCTGAAATAAAGCAACGAGGGTGGAGAGGAGGGGATGTATATGCAAGAGGTAGAACCCAAGAAACGATGACTGTTTGGATGTAGTTGTGAGAAGGAGAAGTCTAGGATCACCTCTGGGTTCCTGGTTGGGACAGCTGGGTGGGGTGCCATCCACTGAAATCGGGAATGAATCAACAGGATCAGGTTCTGGGAGAAAGATGTATAGTTGAGCCTTGAATCACACAGGTTTGAGCTGTGCGGGTCCACTTAAATGTGGATTTTTTTCAATAAATATACTGGAAGACTTTTTAGAGATCTGCAACAATTTGAAAAAAATTCATGAACTGCATGACTGAAATATCAAAAATATTAAGAAACAGGTATCTCACAGGGCATAAGATGCATGTAGATACTAGTCTAATTTATTACTTATTACTATAATGTATACAGAAATCTATTATAAAAGAGTTAAAATTTATCAAAACTTATACACTTACAGACTGTATGTCGCACCTTTAGCGTCAAGAGAAATGTAAATGAGCACAAAAATTTATTATTAAACCATAACCATGTAAAATTAACTGTAGCACGTACTGCACCATGATAGTTCTGTAGCTGCCTCTTGTTGCTATTGTGGGGAGCCCAAATGTTGGGAGTATCCCAGTATCTGCACAAAACATGTGATGCTAATACCACCATCTGAGCAGTTGCCTGGCTGGTAAATGGTATACTATAGTAAAAAGTCATCTCTTGTGGTTCTTGCTATTAGTAGTTAAGTTTGGGAGGAGTCAGAGGTTCTATGTGGATTTTCTACTGCGTGAGGGTTGGAGCCCCAACTCCTGTGTTGTTCAATACTCAGCTGTAGAGTCCAGTTGAGAACATGCTGTGTTTGGAGGTAGGTGTTCCTTATGTGGGATCCACTCTCCCCAACTCTTGGTTCAGTTCTCATAGTTCGGTTGGGGGTCCACCCCAGTTCTAAGGGTCAAATACACAGTCCAATTTTAGTATACGTGCTGCCGAAGCGAGCGCCAAATACACAGTCCAGGCCTGTGTAGCGTATCTTCAGACCCATTGACTGGCCTGGGTGGGCACATGAAACAGTCCAGGGGTGGAAAGAGCCCAGGAATTTAGAGAAAGACATCATCTCCTACTGACGTGCTGAAGTTACAGCTGTCCCTAGGCTGTTCTGTTACATGGGTCAATAAATTCCTGCTCTGCTTACAATTTTTTAAAAGATTTTATTTATTTATTTGAGAGAGAGAGAAAGAGAAAGAGAGAGCACAAGTAGGGGGAGCAGCAGGAAGAGGGAGAGGGAGAAGCAGGCTCCCTGCTGAGTAGGGAGGCTCATGTGGGGCTTGATCCCACATATCAGGATCATGACCTGGAGCTGAAAGCTGATGCTTAACTGACTGGGCCACCCAGGCACCCTGCTTACAACAATTTAAATGGAATTTCCCATCTGCAACAAGAATTCCTAGCTGTGGGACAGCCAGGGAGAGATGTTGGGTTCAACAGATGACTTGAGAATTCTCTCGATAGATTTGGGCTGGGGATATAGAAATGTAAGTCATGAGCATACAGATTAAAGCACTGAGCCTGGAGAAGGTTGCCCAGGGAAAATGCATTGTATAGAGACCCTTCAGCGTCAGTGCCATGAAGGGGGAAGCACAGAGCCTATCATTCCCAGGAGGGGCATCTCATCCCCATTTGGAGTTTTGCGAGGCTTCCTGCAGAAAACCATGTAGGCTGAGAAGGGAAGAGTAAGTGGGAACGGACCTGAGAATGGGAGTGGTGAGGGTGGGACAGAGTTCCAGGCACAGAACTCAGGCCCGGAGGTGAGAGAACCCCTCGTGTGGAGGGAAGTAAAGGTCAGAATAGCTGGAATGTAGAAAGTGCGTGCATGAGAGCAGAGCCTGGGAGGTCCTGTGTGCACTGAGCAAAGTGGGGGTGCTGTGCCTGGTCTTACATGGCCAAGAGCCCTGGGGAGTCCATGAAAAGTGGAAGCTGGAGAGTAACCAGATCAGGGGCTTCAGGAAGAAGGAAGGTCTGGAGAGGAGCAGGGCGAGAGGAGTGGGGTCACTGAGAAAGCTTCTGCATAGCCAGACAAAGGCCATGGTGCCTGGGCCAGGGGAAACCTGGGGTGGGTTTGAGATTTTGGTGAAGAATGAGATGAACTTGAGGGTTTGGGTGGATGTGAGGAGTGACTTCCATGTTTCTGGGCAGGGCAGCTAGGTGGACGGGGGTGCCATTTCCTGGGATGGGGGCAGGGGAGGAGGGGACAGCTGGGGGCTTGGGAGGATGGTGAAGGCAGTTTGGGGTACGCTGACCCAGAGAACCTGAGTCTCTTGAGGACAAGAATCTTCTCTGCCAGATACACAGACCAGTTACACATTGTAAGTAAATCTTTGCTCAATTCTGGAGTACGTGAAAGATACTGGTATGACTTTATGTGGACAAATCCGGGAGGCAGTGTTGGAGTTCAGGAGCTAGGAGTGCATTGAGGAGAGAGGCATGTGTGGTCACTGGCCCCTACTGGTAGATGAAGACAGAAGTGCATGAGATCCGCAGGCAGAGTATGAGGCATGGGAGGCAGGCTTTGCATATGGCCTGGAGAGCAGCAGCTTTGAAGGACTGATTGTCTGATGGGGTTCCTAACCATGATCTTGTCCCTCTCAGCTCTGCTCCTCTTCCCCGACCTCTTAGGCTCTCCTTTGCTGAGTCCTCTTCCTCTTGCTACCCATTTCTCCAGCTTTGGGCATGCCCCCAAGCCCTCTCCTTTCTCAAGCTAGATCTTCTCTCCAGATTTCAAATGCAGATGCCCACTGGGCACTGCCAACTGGACCTACTAATGGCACTTAAAACACAACAACCCTCATGAGCTTATCACCTCCTCCCCAAAGCAACGCCTTGTTCCTGATGTCTTGCTCTCCATCACTTACCTTACAAATAGGAGGCACTTCAGTGAGTTGTTGGTTTGAATCTTGAATTAAAAGTTTGGTACAGATTGGGCCTTCTATCTTTCAAAGTTTGAGGGAGCCAAGCGAAGAAGGATTTCCCATTTAGTTCTCTGAACCTGATGTCTTAAAGCTGGGGCCTGTGATTTCTTGGGAGAATAGCAAATGGACCGGTAACCTTAGGGTGCCTGATGTTTTTCCATCTCTTCCCTGGCTCGGTATTCTTTGGGATAACACTTTTTCATTTTTTTATTATTTATGTGTATATGGGGTGCACCTGCCGAGGGAATATGGAGACTTTCACTGACTACAGATTCTATTCCCTGTGCCAATGAATTAAGGAACTTACCCTCAAAGTGGTTACAACTCTACTTGAAAATTTAGGGTCTTGCCAGCCTGCGGTGCTGGTCTTCATTCTGGAATGTCAGAGCCAAACAAACAAAAAATGGTCCCAGTAATGGTCTAATTCATTCTATTAATCTATGGAGGACGAAACTATGATCTAGAGAGCTTTTTACTAAGAAGTTAAAACGCATGCAGATGGACAAGGAATCAGAGCACCTCTGGAAACAATCATTTTAACCTGTGCTGCTTCAGGATCTGTACCCCACAACATGCTGTTGTCTACCATCTTTAACTCTGGGTCAGCCTTCCGGCTTTCCAGAAAGTCTAGGCTCTTTCCCAGCTGCTTTCTGAGAAGGCTTAGAAAATTAAGACTAATGCTGACAGTGGCCCAAGCCAGAGTTAAAGAAAGAAACCCACAGCCAAACACAAAGACCGTGACCACGCTAGCCTCCTTTCCATTCCTCCAGCATCCTGTTCCTTTCTTACCTCAGGACCTTTGCCCTTGCTGTTCCTTCTGAAACTCCCTCCTCCATTTTTCCTGAGGTTTGCTCCAGCTCATCCTTCAGATGTCAGCACACGAGATCTCAGAAGCATGCCCTCCCCCAACCCCCATTAACTTGTAACACACCACCCCGTAATCTTTCCTCCATAGGACTTCACACACTCCAGTCGCCTTTGTTTACTTGTTCATTGGCTTCCCCCACTAGAAAGTCAGCTCAGTGAATGCGGGATCTTGTCTGTCTTGCCGACTGTATCTTCAGAGCCTGTGACAGTGCCCGCAGTAGGGGTGAACAGATGCTTACTGAGTTATGACAAGTGACACCTCTCCATCAGTCTGAGTAATCGGGAATGATTCTATTGGTATTGTGAGTCATAATTACATCTACACCCAGTGTGTATTTCACTATTTCCTGTGCTGCTCTGGGAACTGTTTCCATCACGCTAATGCCATTCCTCCCATGCTGCTTCCTCCCCAGCACAAATGTAACTGACTCTCTAGTGTGGGATTTAAAAAACACTATTGCTTTATTAACTACCAGCAGGACTGGCTTGCACAAGGGGTTGGTGGGCGCTCAGGGTGTGTGGAGGATGTGAGGAGGACGTGATGACTGGGAGGCTGTTTTGAAGGCAAGAGGTGGTCTGGAGCGCAGGCCCAAGAGCCCCTCTGATTTACTTCCGGAAATGGGGAGACTTTGTAAAGGAGTCATGGCAAGCTATGGCCATGCCACCAATAAGATTAAGAAATTCTTGGAAATCTAGCTGCCCGTCAGAGTTGAGGTCCAGTTTCTTCATCATGCGGTCAAGGACACCAGGGTCCTTCTGGTTCTGCAAGATCACAATAAGCATCATAATGATACTATTAGAAATGCAATTAATTTATGTCACACTTTCTAAGATGCTTTCCATTATGTTGCCACATTTTAGTCACACGAGAGTGTGCAGTACAGGGTGGGGGCTAGTAGCATTTCCACTTCCCAGACACAGAGACAGACCTGAACAGATGAAGTGACTTGCCGAAGGGGAAATCTGTGACTAGAATCCACATTTTCTGGCTCCCCACCCAGGGTTCCTCTGTGATGGGCTATTCAATTTCATAAAAGCAGTGGAACACCTTTGTCAAGTGTTGCATGCAACCGCAGTGTATGAACTATACGGAAGTGGAGTGAAGTGACAAGGAAGAGGGTGCAGGCCCCGATCTGCCCCCTCCTCCCCTTGGCTTAGTGGCCAACATGTGCACATGCTCACAGCTGCTAGTGGCAAAGGGCTGTTTAAATTAGGAATTTGGAAAGTCAGTCCTTAAGTGGCACCTGCGCCTTGTGCCTACCACATTAGATTGTGCAGGTATCCAGAACATTATTTCCATCATCACAGAAAGTTCCACAAGACAGGACTTCCCTAGAAGCTTTGGGATGGACAAATAAATTTGGTAAATTATACCATTTACCACTTCGTATGCCTTTTCCCTAAATGGAAGAAACAAATCACCATCCCCTCTGTCATGTAGTTTGATAACGTTGATCTTTGAAATACATCTTACTCAAAGAAAAGAAGAAAAGCTCCTTTAATAGTCACAGCACTCAGAGCCCTGGGGGCTCAGCCTTGTCTACGCTGGAGTGTATGAAGAGGCAGCAGAGCGTGGGGGTCAGCTGCTGTGCCTTCACTTCTAGCCATTCTGCCAGCGTCTTATTTAGAGCTCTGGGCAGTTTGGGGGGTTAGGGCTGGGAGCCATACCTTTGTGAAGGCAGCCAGTTCCGTATTCATGAAGGTTAGGAACTCTGTCTTGGAGAGGGTGCAGTTGTTACCCTCCTTTCCAGCGAACTTCTGGAAAACAGCAATCAGAGACTCGATGCACCGCTCGGTCTCAGTAGGGCTGGACATTTTTGCCTTTAGAGAAAAAAAAAGTCAGGGCTCAGACAAGAGCTAGATGCCCAGACAACACTCTAGAGAATCTCATACCTTCATTTCGGGGCAAAGCAGTTTCCTAAAAGGCTAGGTCATTTTTTAAGGGGTGGAGGGGCCCAGGACAAACACAGAAAGTCACATTTCATGAGCATGCCTTCTCTATCCACTCCCATGCTTATTCTGGGTGAAGCACAGTGAGGGTACACATGGAGCATGTGGGTGTGTCTAAAAGCAGTAGACTGCCTAGATGAGAGTGAGCATGGCAGGCTTCATGATGTCTCTAGAACCTGTCAGTAAACATATGTATAACTATAGCTCCACAGATCCATAAGCACACCAAACACTGTCTAGAGATTAAATAATTTCCTATTTTCTAAGAGAATACACAGACTATCGGGATGAATGAAATGGCAGCTTTTTAAATCAATACTGAGGGGTGTCTGGGTGGCTCAGTTGGTTAGATGATGGACTCTTGGTTTTGGCTCAGGTCATCTCAGGGTTGTGAGATCAGAGTCCCATGCAGGGCGTGGAGCCTGCTTAAGATTCTCTCTCCTTTTGCACCCCCCCAATAAATTAAAAAAAAAAAAAAAAGCAATACTGAATTCCTGGGACTCTTGCATTTTCTAGAAGAACACTAAATGCATAGTTATTATTGTGTGTGGGGTGGGAGATCTGAGAGCTTTTTGGATGTTCAAAAGCTTCTTTCATAACAAAGGTTAGAAACTGTTAATTTTACATGCGAGAAACAGAGACATGAGAAGGTAACTGACATGGCAGAGTCACCCCTAGAATCTCAGCCTCCAGGTCCCTTTCTGCAGTTCTTGGTCTTTGTTCCAAGATACCACCACTAATTCCTAAAGGAACGGCTGGAGGAACTTCTCTGGTCACTTCAAAACACAAAGGTGGATGTCAGCAAGGGAGTGCTCACACAGCTCGCCTGACATCTACAGAGCTAAACCTCAGCTGTGGTTGCACCAGGAGGAGCCAGGGTCAATTCTGTGCTGGGCTCTGCTTTCCTTTTTTTTTTTTTTTTTTTTAAAGATTTTATTTATTTGTTAGAGAGAGAGAGAGAGCGCGAGCAAGCACAGGCAGACAGAGTGGCAGGCAGAGGCAGAGGGAGAAGCAGGCTCCCTGCCGAGCAAGGAGCCCGATGTGGGACTCGATCCCAGGACACTGGGATCATGACCTGAGCCAAAGGCAGCCGCTTAACCAACTGAGCCACCCAGGCGTCCCTCTGCTTTCCTTTTAACAGAATCCTTCAGGGAAATCCTATTTTGCAGAGCCTTTGGGTCATTTCTGCTGGTACCTAGATCCCCTGGTGGTTCAGACTGGCAACTGCAGGCTTTCTGGAAGACTTGCTCACAACGCCCTTCCTCTGAGGCTTCAGGTATTAACAATGATCTTTGCGGGGGGGTTCCTGGGTGGCTTAGTCAGTTAAACGTCTACCTTGGGATCAAATCCTGCATTAGGCTTCCTGCTCAGCAGGGAGTCTGCCTTCTCTCTCTCTCTCTCTCTGTCCCTCCCATTGCTCATTCCATCTCTATTAAATAAATACCTAAAATCTTGGGGAAAAAAATGATCCTTGGATGGTGACATTTGCAATTTAGTAATAAGCCTTTAATTTGGTCTTTGCAGAACTTCCTGGAGACTTTCAATCCTAGTAATTAGCAAGCTACGGATTGTAATTAATGTGCTACAAACTGATCTGAGCTGTTAGCCACACAACTTTGGGCTCCTTCCCTCTTCCCTGTAGTCTTTTCATTTGCAGTTTCTCCATGTGCTTTACCAGCTAGCTGAGCTGCCTGGGGCCGATTGCATGTGGCAGTTATCTGTAATGCCCCTTCCCAGGTGGTTCTAGTGAACTTTTCTGGAGGTGGATTCTTTCCTAACAGTCATCTTGTTGGAATTTTTTCTTTTTTCTCAAAGAGAACTTTTTCTTAAGCAAAGAAAAACGTTTTTAGGTTCAGAGTTTGGGAGTGAAACCGAATACCATAGCCTGGAAACAGTTGTGTTTGCTCGACAGCCTTCCTTATCAGGCCTAAAATCTCAGCGTCTTAGTATTGTGTCAGTTGACAGGAAGAAGGTCAGCTGGGAGAGAATGCCAGATAAGGTAGAAGATTCCAGGCTGAGGAGCAAGGGCTTTCTGACCTTTCTCTAGGCCTACAGATGTTACTCTGCCCCTCTTTCCCTTTCCCTGCAAAATTCAGATTGTTTTGCTTTTCTAGTTTCCAAGTGGCTTTCTGCGTTATTTATTTTTTTCCTTCTTTAACATCAGGACTATAATTTAGACTTTTTTTTTTCCTAGTTGAAACTGTTGCTATCAACCACACACAGAAAAAATTAAAACCTCTGTATTTCTCCTCAGAGGTAATTTTCCAGAGCAAAAAAAAAAAAAAAAAGAAACACAATTACCAAATTACTGAAATGGAGCTGCAAAATCTGTAGAGCAGGAGGGGGCTTGGGAGATGGTTCCAGGGAAGGGAGGCCCAGAGACAGGAGAGCTTTGCTCATGGTGGAGCTGAGGTGGAGACAGAGAACTGGATCTCCTGTCCAGGGGCCAGCACTGCCTATGGTTCACTGCATCCTCACAGTTGTATTTGGCACCATGATAGGAAGAAGAAAGTGGTGTGAGATAACTGGATACTGTGAAAGAATTTTAAAAATGCATGCTCGAATGTTGACAAAGGGGGAAGAAAAAGGAATGTGAAAATGAAGTAACACTTGAAAATGACTCCAGCACTGCTGTTGTCATACTTACTTTTTTTTTTTTTTAAGATTTTATTTATTTAGATGTCAGAGAGAGAGAGAGAACACAAGCAGGCAGAATGGCAAGCAGAGACAAAGAGAGAAGCAGGCTCCCCACTGAGTAAGGAGCCCAATGCGGGACTTGACCCTGGGATCATGAGCTGAGCTGAAGGCAGACGCTTAACCAACTGAGCTACCCAGGCCCACTTACTTCCTTATTTATTTACCTGTCTGTCTGTATGTGGCATGGATCCCAACCTGGGGCTTGAACTCACAACCCTGAGATCATGACCTGAGCTGAGATCAAGAGTCCCACCCCTGATCAACTGAGCCACCCAGGTACCCCTGCTGTTGTCATTCTTATTTTTTTTTTTTTAAGATTTTTATTTATTTATTTGACAGAGATCACAAGTAGGCAGAGAGGCAGGCAGAGAGAGAGAGAGGAGGAAGCAGGCTCCCCGTTGACCAGAGAGCCTGATGCCGGCTGGATCCCAGGACCCTGAGATCATGACCTGAACTGAAGGCAGAGGCTTTAACCCACTGAGCCACTCAGGCACCCCTGCTGTTGTCATTCGTAACCAATGTGCTCCCCTACCCCCAAAGGATCTGTAATGGCAGATCTTCACCACCTACTGGTGATGGGTCCATCTTTTCAAGGTTCCATGTGACACTGTTACTCCCTTTTTTCATGGAAAGGAAGGAGGGAAAGAGTAGGCAGGGATAAATGTTGACTCACTAGAGCAGAGTCTGGCAAATGTGTTTTGTACAGGGTCAAACAGTAAATATATTAGGCCACTGTGGTCCATGTTCTCTGTCCTTCCTCTTCTGTAGCAGGACAGCAACCACAGACAACTCATAAGTAAATGGGTGTGGCCATGTGCTAATAAAACTTTATTTATGGACAATTAACTTTGATTTTCGTATCATTTCACATGTCACAAAGTATTATTCTTTCTGTGATCTTCTTTCAACCACTCAAAAACATAAAATCCATTCACAGCTTTTGCGGGGGCGGGGGTGTAACAGAAATCCCATTTGGCCCCTGGGCGGAAGTTTACTGACTGCTTTCACTGAAGACGCTTCGGAGGAGGTAAATTTTGGAGGTGGCTTAATGCAAAAGCGAGAAACAGAGTTCGAAGTAGACTGGCAGAAACAGAAGAGAAAAACCAGATGACGACTCGAGTCCCTGAAAAGATGGTGGGTGCAGAGGAAAAGGGCAGGAGGAGGGGTCTCGGCCTGGATGGGGCTCCTCCCACCGTCCCGGCTGCATTCCGCTGGCCGGGAGCGGCTGCAGCTCCAGGCTCTTTGTGTCCTGGCGGGTTGCCTAGCTCACCGAAACTGATTTTCCCAGGGCTCCCATGGCTCAGTTCTGGGAAGTGCCCGTTTCTGGTCTACAGAAACAACTAGTGCCGCCGGACGCCCCTTCCGCCCTTCTTTCACTTGTCTCCCAGGGGTGGGCCAGGGAACTCCAGCCCTTGCGGGACCCCCGACTCTCCCACTTCCCGGCAGAGGGGGATCGGGCGTGGCGCCACCCGCGGGGAAGCGGTGCAGAGCGCAGCCCCGTCCCCAGACGCCCACCAGATCTCCGCCCGGGAGCCCGAGACCCTCCGGGGTCGATCCTCGGCGGCGTTCGCAGCTATCACTTAGGGCTGCCTCCTTCCTGCCTCTTCACCCCAACCTCCCCCACCCCCGATTTATTCTTCCTGCCCTACTTCCTGCCACATCCACACAGAAATGAGAGATCAAGCGTGGTGGAAAGCGCGG
>RCUC01117976.1:0-15890 GCA_003697995.1 Taxidea taxus jeffersonii
GGACCGAAGTCCACGGAGACCCCACTGCTAGGAAGGAAGAGACCCTGAAATGGAACCTAGGTCTTCCAGCTCCTAAACCAGGGCTCTTCCCAGGACCTCAACCCATCCCCCTTCCCAGATGACTCTTAAATTACATCTTTCCAGGACCACCACGTTGATTAGCGACATCTTTGGGGAAAAGACTCGTGTTGGTTACAGGCTCAGGAGGGGACTCTCAGTCATACACACACGCAGGCAATACCCCCACAGAAGGGTCAGGTGTTCTGGGGCACCTGCAGCTGCCTTGAGGAGTCGGGATTGTCCCTGGGACAAGGGACAGAACACTATGAGCTCTCAAATCCCCAAGTCCCCGAGGGTTTGGGAAGAAATGAAGTGAAGACAGAGAAAGAGGCTCCCCCATCTATGGAGCCAAGAGGGAAAGGCCTTTGGATTTTAGGGCTGGAAGATCAGGACAAAGGGCCAGGCCTTGGGGAACAAGGCAGGATCCTGAGGGTGACAAGAACATATGGAGTCCTCGGGGGCCCAGAAGGGACACAGAGAAGACAGACAGGAAAGAGAAAGAACAAAGCTAAGGAACCTGAGGTCCCTAAAGGAAAAAGGCAACAGGAAAAGATAAGAGATGCCATTACAAAGTTCTGGTGTACCTTGGTGATCCCAGGCAGCCCACACTTCTGTCTTTTTCTCACCTCGTAGCCCAACCCTGTTCTGGGGCAGCGGTTCTAAAGTCTGTGTGCATGGACACACACACACACACACACACACACACACACACACCCTTACACTTCAAGTGTCTCTCTCAGTAACCCAGTCTATGAGGTTAAGAGCTGTTCTGGACACTTCTCATATGAGAACAGTGGGGCCCAGAGAAGGCACCAGGTTTCCTTTTTGCTGTTTTTGCTGGGCAGAGAGAGCCAAGAAGAGGACCCTAGAATCCCTGTCTCCTCTAGTCCATAGGAGTCAGCCCTGCCAAGGAGCAGAGTTGAGGCCAGAGGCCTCAGAAGCAAAGGGAGACCGGAAGGAAGCAGGCCCCAGGGACTCTGGGGCGTGACTTTCCCAGCCCCAAGGAGATGGGATCAGGGAGGATCAGAGCAGCATCCGAGCTTGGCACCAGCCGACCTTGGCTGGCGATGAAGGCAGAGGCCACAGAGGCAAAGGAGGTAGGGTCACAGTAGGGAGTGAGGCTGAAAGAGGGGATGTGTCCCCATGAAGACTTGGCCACCCTCAGCCACTGTCTTGGTAAGGCAGCTGTGCTTCCCAGAGCTGTGTGACCCCGCAGCTGGTGTCGCCTGCTGAGCACCCCATCCCCTCCCACTCTGAGCAAGCCAAGCAGCCTTACATGGACATCTCAGGGACACAGGCATGTGAGTTCCCTCCTCCCCCCCAGCTTCACCCTGGGGTGCTGTGCTTTCTCCACCACCCCTCCTTCCAGAGCCCCCCCTCTTTCCTGGGGACAGGGCAGCAGACCTGCAGGCCAAGGCCAAAGAGGGGAAGCTGATGGGAGGGATATTGGGCTGTGGATTTCACACCCAGCTGGACAGAGACCCCAGCTGGAACCCTGTAGAGAAACCTGGAACGGAGAGGCCAGGGCTAGAAACTGAGGAATGAGGACCCATCAGAAAAGGGATCACAGAAGCTCAGCTGATTGGTGAAGGGACAGAGCCAAGAATATATGTAGATACATGATTATTCCAGAAACAGACAAGAGCAGAGTTTGCACATTCATTTGCCTGATCCAAGCAAACCAACCGAAAACAAGACAGTTTTGAGATAATCAGGGAAAACTGAACATGCACTAGGTATTAGCTGCTCCTAGGAAATTGTTATTAATTATGTTGACTATAATAATGGTATTATGGTAATGTTAAAATTAAAAGTCCTTATCTGTTAATGATACACAGTGAAGTATTTACAGTGGAATGATATAATGTCTGGGATTTGCTTTAAAAACACTCCAGAAAAAAAAAAAAAAAAAGGAAGGAGGGAGCAGATGAGACAAAAACAAGGAGAGTTCATGGTTGTGGAGCATGGGTACAAAGGAGTGCATCATGCTCTTCTCACTGCTTCTGCGTATGTTTTAAATCTCCCACAATAACAAACTGACACACACACACACGCACACATGTACACACGCACAGCAGGGGAAGGGGACTCATCTGATCCGCGTTCCCCAAAGTATGGTATTCAGATGATTTTAGCTGGAAACATGGCTCAACAATTTTCTTTTAATATTTTTGCATATTGAAAGAAATTAAAAATATATAATTGTAGAGTAAGCCTACACATTATTTTTTTTTCAGATTTTATTTATTTATTTAATTGGGAGAGAAAGAGAATGAGAAGGAGAGGAAAAGAGAATCTGAAGCAGGCTCCCCACTGAGCACAGCACAACCTGGGTCTCGATCCCACGACCCTGAGATCATCACCTAAGCGGAAACCAAGAGTCAGGCACTTAACTGACTGAGCCACCCAGATGCCCCAGAGTAAACCTATATATTCTATCACTTAAATGCGCAAAAGGTTATAAAAGCCAAGTCTTTTTTTTTTTTAATATTGTAACAGTATAGGCTGGTGAGAACGGAAACCATCCAATGGCAAAGGAAATGCACCCGAGCACAGCTGGGAAAGCACCAAGCCCACCCAAACTCCCCATCGCCAGGGAAGCCACATAGGGTCCCGTGGCGGAGCCATTCCTCCCTCACCGACATCCTGGACAGGCAGGTGTGCCAGCATGCCCGAGACACCACTGCAGAGGCTGGACTGGGTGATGTCTGTGAGCCTCTGGGGTACAGGGACCGCAGTGGGGAACAGTGGCTGCTGTCTACCAAGGGCAGCCCCCTGGCTCTGTACTTGCACAGTCTCCCATCCCTGATCCCCACACAGTCCTCCGAGGTAGACAACATCATACCCATTTTACAGATGGGGAAAGTGTGACTCTGAGAGAAGAGGGGACTTTCTCAGGGCCCCAAGGCCAGTGCATGGCAGAGTCAGAATTTGAGCCCCATCTCTCTGACACCCAGGCTTGCAAGCTGAACCAAGAAGGCAGCCAGGTAACCAGCCCAGCCGGAGCCTAAGGTCCAACAAGGATCTATAGTTTTAAAAGAGTTGGGAAGGAAGACAAGAACAACAGGAGCTGTGGGAGGCAAGGAAGGGAGAGGCGGGCCTGTAGGCCCCGGGCTGCACCATCAGCTTGGGTGTCCACAGAGTTGCTACCCAGAAGTGGCAGACAGGGAAGGGACTGCAGCAAGCTGAAGGAAGGTCAGACAGCTGGGGGGACTGGAAGGTAGAGATGGAAGGCTGGGAGCCTTGGTCAACGTTTCAAAACGCACTTCTGAGCTTTGGGCTGGAATTACACCAACTCAGCACGGGAACATAGGTCATTCCGTGCCTCCTGGAAGTCTCTAATTGGTACCCAAAATGTGTTTGACTAACAAAAATGGAGAAATGCATGTAATTTCTCCAAATGTGAGGTTCACGGGGGACATAAAAATAAAAGAATCCTTTCATTGTGCACCAGAATCTGGACCACACGGGAGGACAAAGGGGTTAAGGTAATGGCCCTTGGCAAGTCTATCTGCTTGCCCAAGGTTTGAACTTGACAAAGCTAGGAAACAGGGGAAGGAACGCTTGAGGGACACAAAGCTTCTATAAAGCCCTGGGCACCCAGGAGATCCCCATCCATCTTTCCGGGCAGCAGAGATGCCCTGGGGAGGCCCAGACTCCTAAGCAAGTCTCGCTCCATTCTTGCATCTGCTCTCAGGGCTGGAGCCCGGGGCCTGGCTTGGACAGGCTGCCTAATGCTGGTTGTGGGGAGGGGGTCCCATGTTATCAGCAACATAGGGGTACTGGCTCCATTCATTCACTGAGTGAGGCCGGGCAAGCAGCTTGATCTCTCTCCTATTTCTCCGGCCTTCCCACCTTCCCCTGTCGGTCCAGCTTCGACTGGAATAATAATAACAATAATAACTTCCTCGTGGGGCTGTTTCGAGAATTCACCCACATGATCCATGTAATGTGCTTACACGGAACCTGGCGTCTAATTGCTTGATCATTGATAACCACGGCGATTATTACCCTTAACTATCCTGAGAGCCACAGTGGGGCCCTTTGGCCCTCAAGGCCTCAAGGATCCTGGACCAGAGGAAGCCTTAGGGTGGGCAGCAGCCCACAGGACAAAGAAGGCTGAGAGGGGAGAGCAGCCCAACCCCGTCCTCTCCAGGAATGCGGCTGGAAGCTGAGAGGGCGGGGGGCGAGGGGAGATGCCTCGCCGCTGAGGTCAGGCCCTATTAGGAGCTGGCAGAGTGTTTATCATCCTCACGTGTGGGGGCAGAAGGGGGTGGTGGGGATCGGAGACGGGGAGGAGAAGCAGCTGCTGGGAGGAGCGGGAGGACTCTCGAGCAGGAGAGAACTACGCCTTTGCTGGTGTCCTGGGAGACCCCCCACCCTGGGCCCCTCCACTAACTCACTCCGTGAATGGGGGGCAGGAGGAGAGCCAGGTGCACACAGAGGTGGCCCCCACTCATTGCCTCAGCCAGGAACAGGACGCCCACCTCACCACAGGCTCGCCATTCCCAAAGATCCTCAATAACCCAGCAAGCTAGATCTCATCATCCTCATCTGACCGTCAAGGAAACTAAGGCTGGGGCTGGTCGGGCTTACTGCCCTAGGACGCTCACTAACACCAGTCCCCAACTCCTAGGTCTCCTCTGTGCCCCAGAGGCCACTCACAGGGGTGGCTGCAGGGGGGCAGGGGGGGGGGCGCTATGTGAGAAAGGCTGTGGTCTTAAGGAGGCTCGGTTGGCCTGCACTGGCTTTCCAGGTCAGTACAAGGCTGGCTGAGATGCACCCTCCTGCCACCTACAGACACACTGGCTGCCAGGTCAGGACAGCTCAGCCCTCCCCCAGCCAAATACAACCACTTCTATTCCTGACATTCCAATCAAGGGGCCCCAGCTGCTCCTTTGGTCCCCTGGTGCCCCTTTCCTGGCTCCCCACCCCCAGAAGACAGCCCCCCAGAATGAACCCAACTCACTCCAACTGCCATTTCAACCTGTCTCCTCCTAGGCTGTCCTCCACCAAGACCAGGAAAATTTTCTGGGTCCCCTCAGTGATTGGAGTCATGCCCACTCCTCTACTGGAGCTAGAACCACCCTGGGCCTCAGTTTCCCCTTATGGAAAGAAGGAGGGCAAGTGACCTAAGGCCTTAACAGGGTATTTCTTCCTCTCTCTCTCTCTCTCTCTCTCTCTCTCTCACAACACACACACACACACACACACACACACACACACACACCCCTCATAGCCACAACTCCTGCCTGTGCTCTGTGTCTAGCCCACGTTGATGACTCTGATTACTGTCTCCCATAGCGATCAGACACCAGACAGACTATGGCTGCCAACGTCTCCTCTCCCAGAAGGGAAGGTACCCCGTGTGTCCCCAGAAGACCGGCCACACATCCCAGAAGGCAGCAGAAGCCAAGCCCCATGGAGGGCATGTTCCCACTAAGGCTTCTGAGGAGACATTCAAAATCCTTCCTCTGATCCCCCCCCCAGGGCCCTGAGAACAAAAATGACTCTTGCATTTTACAGAGGAAAGGAGGGATCTGCTCAAATCTCACAGAGGGCAAGAGTCAAAGATCAAATCTGCAGACTAACGAGGCCCAGACCAGAAGCGCAGATTTCCATCCCAGATCAGCCTGGTGGGGCCCCTGTATTCTCCATCCCTCTACCTACCTTGACAAATGAGAAGCTAAGTGACTATCGTGCTTCCTGCAGAATGGGTGGGTGTGATGTCCGACTGGGTCAACTTGTCTCAGCCATAGTACCCAGGGACTTAACCAAACACAATCTGGACATTGTCTGAGGACAGTTAACATCTACAATTGCTTGACCTTGAGTAAAGGAGATCGCTCTCCATCATGAGGACAGGCCTCCTCCCATCAATTGAAGGTGCAAAGAGCAAAAACTCCGGCTTCCCGGAGGAGAAGAAATTCTGTCTCCAGGCAGCAACACCAGCTTCTGTCTGATTGGCTAGACCGTTGGCCTGCCCTAGAGATCCCACACCAGCCAGTCCCTGCTGCCGCGTGAGCCACTGCCTTCAGATCAAGTCTCATAATATACACGCTGGCATAGCTCAGAGACGATGCAAGTTCGAGACCACCATGATAGAGCCAATTGCCCCAGTAAAGCCCGTCAGATGACTTTACTGGTTTCCCAGTGCATATCAAAGGTAAACGTTATGTTCACACTAGACTATAATCTATTAAGTGTGCGAAAGCATTAGGTCTAAAAATTTACACAATTTAAAAATATTTAATGGCTAAAAAAGGCTAATCGTCACCTGAGCTTTCAGCAAGTCACCTTTCCGCCCCGTGGAGGGTCTTGCCTCCGGGCTGACGGCAGCTGACCGATCCGGGCAGGGGCTGCCAAAGGCTGGCGTGGCCGCGGCAATTTCACAAAATAAGACAATAACGTTAGCCACGGTGATGGACTCTTCCTTTCATGGACCATTCGTCTGACACTGCCTGAGAGCATCTACCCACAGCATGACCTCTTTTATCACTGGAGCCAATCCTCTCAAACCTGCCTCTGCTTTGTCCACTAAGTGTGTGCATGATTCTGAATCCTCTGTGGCCTTTCCAACAACCCCACGGCATCGTCACTGGGAACAGACGCCCTCTCAAGAAACCACTTTGTTTGTCGTCCGTCCACAAGAAGCAACTCCCCGCCCATTCGAGTTTGATCACGAGCTGGCAGCCAGGCCCGCGCTTCTTCAGGCTCCGTGGCGAAATCTAGTTCTCCCGCCATCTCCACCATGTCTGCGGCTACTTTCCCCACTGAAGTCTTAAACCTCCGGGTGGGGGGGATGAAAAAGGCAATCTCAGCAAAGATTCACACTAAAAGACTCACACTAAAAAGAGGTATGTCTGTGTATACCTCCTACTGGTCGCTTCTGGGGAGAACACTGAATGCAAATAAGATGTCAAAAAATGTGAGTCCTCAACGTAAACTCCCAATGGCCGTGGCAGGGTCAATTCGACCAAATAATAATAATAATAATAATAGCACTGGATTACAACTTTTTTTAAAAAGTGAATATACAGGTTCCATCCTGACATAAATAAATAACTGAATAAAACAATAAGGGCTCAGAGACAGTGGGCTGAATAGGGACAGTAGAATGTGAAAGAACAGTCGAATTCCATCTATCCATATAGAAGGAGTGATGGAAACATAGACTCAAATAAACTCAAACTAAGAGACAGTCTATGAAATATCTGACACGTATTCTTCAAAAGTGCTCAAGTCATGGGAGACAGGGAGGGGCTGCCGAACTATCCCAGCTGGGTGGAGGCTAAGTAGGCAGGCAGCTAAATGCAACGTGGGATCCTGATGTGGGTCTGGGATCCGGAAAGGGGCCGTGCTGGAAAAACCCAGCGAACTCTGCTAAAATCTGTGGATTAGTAACAGCATCCCATCAGTGTTAATTTCCTGGTTTCGATCATTTCGCAATAGATCTGTAAAGCTGTCAGCATTTGGGGAAGTTGAATGAAGGGCATATGGGAACTCTGAACTATTTTGGCAAACCTTCCGTAAGTTTAAAATCATTTCAAAAAAAAAAAAATGTTTTTAAGTGAGTTCTAAAGAAGACACAGATTAAGGGACAGAATGAGAGCCAGAGGGCAGTTAAAGAATTAGGTCTTTGGGAGGAAAGAGGGATTCGATGTGGGAGGGCCCCGGATGCCTCAACGAATCAGAGGAGGGATGCTCAGATGAGAGAAGAAAGAAGGCGGGCTGCTCAGGGTGCATATAGCAAACAGATCTGGCCTCTGGATAAGGAGACACAGAGTACATGGGCCTCCCAGCTCTGGGACCCTCACCTAGAGAGAGCCAGACTTGGCTAATGCCATGACACGGCCACCACCATCATAGATGTCACAGGTCACAGGCCACTAAGCACCAGGAGCTGAAAGCATGCTCCATATTGACTAATTTCATCCTCACTATAATCCTCAGGAAGGTCTTTATGACCTCAGTTTACAGATGAGGAAACTGAGAATCTGCAGTAAATGACCCCAAGCCACTCCACTATAAACAAGGGAAGCAGGGAACAAATCCAGCTCAGACTCCCAAGCTCCCAAACCTCAAAAACAAAAGAGACCTTGACTACCCCCAGTCCAGCTTCCCTCTGCACAGCACAAGATGGCTGCTAAGAGCTTACCACCTCACCAGACATCCTGGTCCAGTAGGGACCATACTCATTGTCTTCCCTGAAGATGAAAGCTGGCTGAAGATTAAAGTCATACAGAATTCCCTCCACCCAACCCGGCAGCCTCTGTCTGGGACCCCACTCCCAAGGCAGTGACAATGACACAAAATGCTGGTATTCATGACCGCTCTGAGCACTGTCTATGCATTCACTCATTTAACCCTTACGTGACAAGGCAGGGACAGATCAGAAGCCCATCACAAGAAGTGTGCTGAAGAACAAGACTCAAAAAGGGATCAGGTTTCTCACTATACCGTGTACAGGTCAGACTCTCTCCTCAAGGCTCTCCCTAAGTCTGGATTCTATTCCTGGCGCCAGTTCCACCACCTTCCCGGCTGGGTGAGCAGGCGGCTCAACCATCCCAGCCCGTCTCCTCCTCTGGGCCCTAGGGGATTACAGTAATGCTTACCTTTTTGTGTTATTGTGAGGATTAGATGAAATGGCTCCTGTCCATGCCAGGATAGGGGATCTTTGTAAGCCAGGCACTCGTGGTGGAATTCAAGCCAGTGAGCTCTTCCTAGTGCAGGAGCGGGCACTGGAGCCTTTCTGCTGTTCCTCTAATCACGTATGACCCACAAGTGACCTTCCTCCCCGGCTTCCTTCAACAGGACCCAGTTTGAACCCAGACACCTCTGGACACCCTCGCCTGGGTGCCCAGGCCCAGCAGGTGGAAGCTGGCCAGGGGGTTAACCTGTGACTCACTCAGAGCTTTCTTCTGCCTCAGGACATACATATCCCTCTCTTCCTAATGGCCCCCCACGAACATCCCAGCCTGCCTGCCAGCTACAGGGGACAAATGACCAAGTCACTCATCAGCCAGAGGCCAGAACCCTCAGAGAAGAGGGGGTGGGGCCTCAGAGGTCCTCAGAGGCAGGGCAAAGCAGGGCACAGGAAAGGGGGGCCAGCAGGTGACCCCAGGCAGAGGAGCCAGTGGGGGGGGGGGTGTGGGCCATTGTCATTGTGGTGGAGCTGGCCACACCTGCAAGCTGGTGGATTTCTGGGGCACTTGGCTGTCTGTTATCCTTGGGTCTCAGAATAACAGAATAAAATAGGAGTTACCATGTATTGAGAAAGAGCCTATCACATGCCAGGATCTTACCAAATCCGTTTTCTCTAATCCTCACATCCACCTTGCAAGGTTGGCTGATATCAATGTCACCAGTTCTATATTGATGAGGAAAGCAGATTTCAGAGGTTGAGTGACTTGTCTGATATGACACAACTCACATAAATGGTAGAGTCAAGATCTACCTGACCCCAAGGCCAAAGGAGCTTCAACCCCCACCCCCACCCCGGATCCCCTCTTGGGACAGGCAGGCTCTGGAAACTGCGGGAGGTCAGTGGCTCGGGAGGCTCAGAAGGTTAAGACAGTCTTGGCCACTAGGGAGAGCCATGCAGGAAAGAATGCTGGGTTCTGGGAAGGCAGCTCAGGACCCCAGGAGGCAGGGGCTCACTGTGCCCCAGGAGTGGGGAGCCCACTTCTCCCTTACCCTCTCTGCCTAGCCAGCTCCAGCAGAGACTATAAACCCTCACGCTAAAAGCTGGAAGCAGTAGAGGAGGCTGGTATGGGCCAGGGACCTAGGAGTCACCCTGTTCCCTCCTGCAGCATGGACAAGCTTCCCCATCTGGGCCTTCTGCCCTCCACCCCACACCACGGACCCCAGGCCTCACCAGATCCCTCACACTCTCAGTGGGAAACCGCTGGCCTCTGTTCCCTCCCACATATTTTACCACACGTCCTGTCTCAACAGGACCCCAGGGTTTCCCTCTCCTTTCCCCCTCTCTGGCTCCAAGTCTCCAATTCCCATTCGCCCCCTCTCCCTGCTCTGGGCTTGCACCCTCCCCCTTTCAAAGTCCTCTGTTCTCTCAGAGGCAGCAATCCCCTATGGGATGTTTACACAGCCCCAGAGTCAGAAACACTGCAAACTATGAGACCTTTGGGGGGCCACATTCCAGGAAAATGAGAAGCTCAGTGTCACTTTCTCCCCCGCCCCCCCGCAGGCCCCAAGCCCTCCCCGCCTCGCCCCCTCCCTGCCGGGGTGTATATGGGTGTGCGTGCGTGTACTCACTGCTAGGACACGTGCCCCAAGCTCACTTATTAACTCCTGAAGGTCCTATACCCTATTACCTCAGAGAGAACCTTAGGAAGATGGAGCAGGGGTGGGCAAGGGTATAAAAATGTACAACTTCTTGCAAATTTTTATAACACAGCAAGGAAACAGCTTCCCACCCAAGACTTACGTTATCCTTGACCCGCAACCCACGGGGGAAGTGGAAGCCAGGAGAACACATAGCCCAGAGGAACCAGTGGCTTCCTGGGGAACATAAACCCAGGAAAGCTGAGGAGTATCCAGGGCAAACACGGGTTACTCGGGTGCTGTCAGGGAACCCCAGCATCAGAATCTTTGGGGACGTTATGTAGTACTATGTATCCCTGGACCTGAGTCCAGGCTCACTGAACCAAAGCTGAGGGTGGCAGGAACATGCTTAACAGGCTCACCAGGTGATGTGGGGCCCACTGACAGGCGATGTGAGGGAAGAGTGACCCATGGCTCTTCCTCCTTAGAAATCGGAAAACAAGCCTCAGCAGCAGATGGTAGAGGCTAAAAGCAGAACGGGGTGGGCCTCCGCTGCAGGGAAAAGTCATCAGGCTTGGGAGCCCCAGCTTCCCAGAGTTTCACCTTGGTGTTCGGTGTTCGCATTCAACAGTGCATCCAATAACATCTGCTTTAGGTGTGTTTTCTCAAGGACGAAAGGGGTCGAGTGTCACGTAGCCGCCATGCAGAGGACACTCAAGAAACAGTGGCCACAAACAGAGTTGATTGCAATGAAGAATCCCATAAAAGTAAGAGGAAAAAAGTACGGTCCTTGAAAAGGCCAACAAAGTTGACAAGCGTTTAGGTAGACCGACCAAGAACAAAAGAGAGAAGACCCAAAGTACTAGAATCAGAAATGGGACAGATGTTCCTGCCGACCTCATGGAAATAAAAAGAATTGTGAAGGAAGACTACAATCATATGCCAGTAAATTAGATAGCCAAGAGGAAATGGACAAATTCCTAAAAAGACACAAATGTCCTGAGGTGCCTGTGTAGCTCAGTCGGTTAAGCATCTGATTCTTAATCTCAGCTCAGGTCATGATCTCGGAGTCAGGAGTTCGAGACCCAACATTGGCTCCACACTCAGCATGGAGTCTGCTTGGGATTCTCTCTCCCTCTCCCTTTGCTCTTCTCTCTCTCTCTTTCATATATAAATAAATAAAATCATATTTTAGAAAAGACACAAACTTCCAAAACTGACTGAAGAGGAAACAGAAAACTTGAAGAGACCCCTAACAAGTAAATAGATTGAACTCACAATCAAAAAACTGCCCCCCACACACACAAAAAAGCCCAGACTCAAACTGTTTCACATGTGGATTCTACCAAACATTTAAAGAAGAATCATTATTAATTCTTCCCAAACTCTTCCAAAAGTTGGAAAAGGAGAAAACACTCTCCAACTCATCTATAAGGCCAGTATTACCTTGATGCCAAAACCAGAAAAAGGTGTTATAAGAGAAAGAAAACCAAAGACCAATATCTGTTATGAACAGAGACGCAAAAACCTTCAACTAAACACTAAAAAATAAAGCCAGCTACATTTAATAATAATTATACACCATGACCAAATGGGATTTGCCCCAGGAATGCAGGGCTGTTTTCACACCTGAAAATCAACTAGAGTAATCCCATTCCATAATTAAATTCCTTAATACAATCCATATCAAAGGAATAGAAAAAAAACAAAACCACTGATCACCTCAATAGATGCAGAAAAGGACTTTGACAAAATCTAGTAATATCTCCTGATTATAAAAAAACACTCAATGAACTAGAAAGAGAATGAAATGCCCCTAACAAAGGGTATCACAAAAAAAAAAACCCACAGCCATCATCATGCTTAATGGTGAAAGACTGCATGCTCTCCCCTAAAGCCAAGAACGAGATTAAGATATCTGCTCTTGTTACTTCTGACCAACACTGTATGGGAGGTTCTATAGAGCCAGGAAACTGGGGGGATGAAGGGGATAAGAAATCAAAAACATCCAGGATGGAAAGGAAGAAGTGAAACCACCTCTATTCACAGATTACATGACCTCATATATTGAAAACCCTAAATAA
Source organism: Taxidea taxus jeffersonii (assembly GCA_003697995.1). Classification (NCBI taxonomy): domain Eukaryota; kingdom Metazoa; phylum Chordata; class Mammalia; order Carnivora; family Mustelidae; genus Taxidea; species Taxidea taxus. The sequence goes on from RCUC01117976.1 coordinate 12,429, forward strand.
TTCACTTAAAAACTATTAGAACTCCCCTGAAGCAAATAACGCATCATATGGGGTTTTTTTAATTTTTTATTTTTTTATTAACATATAATGTATTATTAGCCCCAGGGGTACAGGTCTGTGAATCGCCAGGTTTACACACTTCACAGCACTCACCATAGCACATACCCTTCCCAATGTCCATAACCCAGCTACCTGCTCCCTACACCCCTACCGCCAGCACCCTCAGTTAATGCATCATATGTTAATAAAAATAAATAAATAAAACAGAAAATAAGAACTATTAGAACTAATGAATTCATCAGGTTGCAGGATAAATCTCCAATGTTCAAAAATCAGTTGTATTTCTGTATACTATACATGTCTTTCTATACAGCCATCTGAAAATGAAATTAAGAAAACAATTCCCTTTAAAGAAATTCCATTTCTTCCATTAAAAAGAATAAAATACTAGGAATACATTTTACAAAACATACTCTGAAAACTACAAAACCGTGTTGAAAGAAATTAAAGAAGTTCTAAATAAATGGAAAGACAACCCACGCTCATGGCTCAGAAGACTCAATATTGTTAAAATAGTAATACTCCTCAGATAGATAGATTAAATTCAATGCAATCCCTATTAGAATCCCAGCAGGTTGCTTTGCAGAAATTGATAGGCTGATCCTAAAACTCAGGGACCCAGAACAGCCAAGCAATCTTCAAAAAGAAGACTCACACTTCCCAATTTTAATACTTACTACGAAGCAACAGTAATCAGAATAGTGTGCTACTAGCATAAGGATAGCCGTATGTATCAATGAAATAGAATCAAATCCAAAAATAAACCCACACACCCACAGTCAATTGATTTTTTGACAGAGTTGCCAAGATCATTCAGTGGGGAAAGAACAGTCTTTTCAACAAATGGTTTTGGGACGACTGGTTAGCCACATACAAAGGAATGCAGTTAGGCGCTTACCTCATACCCTATATAAAAATTAACTCGGGGTGTCTGGGTGGCTCAGTGGGTTAAGTGTCTGCCTTTGGCTTGTGTCATGATCTCAGAGTCCTAGGATCAAGCCCCATGTCTGGCTCCCTGATCAGCAGGGAGTCTGCTTTTCCCTCTCCCTCACCACCCCTGTCTACCCCGTCCAACTCCCCGCTCGTGCACTCACCCATGCTCTCTCTCTCTCTAATAAATAGATAAAATATTTTTTAAAAATAACTCACAATGGGTGAAAGACCTAACTGCAAGAGCCAACACTATTAAATTTTTCGAAGAAAACATAAGGTCAAATCTTCATGACCTTGGATTTGGCAATGAATTCTTAGGTATGACACCAAAAGCAAAAGTCATAAAAATATATATATATATAACAAACTGGATCAAAATTTTGCACTTTTGTGCTGCAAAGTGAAAAGACAACCCACAGAATAGGAAAAAAATACCTCAAATCATATCTGATAAGGGACCTGTATCATGAACATAAAAACAAAACTTACAACTCAATAATAAAGACAACCCAATTTTTTAAGTGGGCAAAGAATCCGAATAGACATTTCTCCAAAGATACACAAATAACACATGAAAAGATGCTCAGCATCACTAGTCATCAGGGAAATCAAAGCAAAACCACAATGAGAGGTCACTTCCTACCCACTAAGATGGCTATAATCAAAAAATCAGATAAGCTGCGATGAGGATGGGGAGAAATCATAACCTTCCCCCATTGCTGGTAAGGATGTAAAACGGTGCAGCTATGTCATGGGCTCTCTAAAAGATATGTTGAGGTCCCAATCCCCAGCATCTGAGGAAGTAGGTTCTTTTTTTTTTAAGATTTTCTTTAAGAAGTGCCACGGATCGATCCCCAGCAAACCCCCAGGCACTAGGGAGAGGCAAGAAAGGATCTCCTCTACACCTATCAGAGGAGCGTCGCCCTGCCAACACCTTGATTTTGGACTTCCAGCCCCCAGAATGGTAAGACCATAAATTTCTGTTGTTTAAAGTCACAAGTTTGTAGTACTTTGTTACAGCAGACCTGGAAAACTAATAGAAGCTACTCTGAAAAACAATCTAGCAGTTCCTCCAAAAGTTAGGCAGAATTACTGTACAACCCTGTAATTCCACTCCTAGGTACATATAATTGGCCTCTGAACAAGGGGGTAAGGGGCACCAAAAGTCTGAGCAGTGAAAATCCCCATATAACTTTTGACTCCCCCAAAACTCTAATAACCTACTGTTGACTAAGAAACCTCACCAATAACATCAAGTCAGTTAGCACATTTTTTTCATTGAAATTGGCATATATATACATGGCATATATATATATATGTATGTATATATATACATGTGTGTATATATATACATACATATATATATATACAGTATATATATATATATATACTGTAGTCTTACAATAAAGTAAGCTAGAGGAAAGAAAAGATTAACAAAAACCTCATAAGGAAAATACATTTACCGTCCTGTAAAAATCTGTGTATAAAGTGGACCTCTGCAGTTCACACCTTTGTTTATCGAGGCACCCAGGAGAAATGAAAACATACGGTCACAGAAAGACTGGGACATGAATATTCATGACAGCGTTACTCATGATAATCGAAGACAGAAACAACCCAAATGTCCACCCATTGATGCATGGGTAAACAAAATGTGGTGGACTCCCGTGATGGAATATTATTCAGCCACAAAAAGGATGTGTCTTAAAAACATTATGCTAAGTGAAAGAAGCCAATCACGAAAGCCATACATTTCTATTATTCCATTCATATGAAATCTCCAGAACAGGGAAATATGTTGGGACGGAAATTAAATCAGTGGTTGCCCAGGACTGGGGCAGGGGTGGGGGGAAAGGATGGAGGGACTGAGTAGTGATAGCTATCAAGTTTCTTTTCAAGGGGACGAAAAGGTTCTGACACGGATGGTCAGTGCCACACCAAGAGAGAAATGATGGAGACGGGTCTTCAGAAACTGTAGACCAGTGGTTCTCAAACTTGGCTGCCATGGGGACTTACCTGGCAAGGTTTTCATTAAATCAACTTTACCGAGAGAGAATTTAGATACAATAAATGCATCCCTTGTAAGGATATAGTCCAAGGAGTTGGACAGATGTATACATCTGCATAACTATCACCACCATCAAGATAAAGAACATTTCTATCACCCAAAAAAGTTCCCACACACCCTCTGGCAAGCTTCCCACCACCCCCAGTTCCAGAAAACTACGAATCTGCTTTTTGCCACCATGGCTTCCGACTTTCAAGAATCTCAGAAAAATGGAATCATCCAGCACGCACTTCTGTGTCAGCTCCCTTCCCTCAGCAATATTGTCGACACTCACTCACAGTGCCATGTGTAACAACAGTTCGTAGCTTTTCGTCGCTAGGTCGTTTTCCACTGACCTGTAATATCACATATTTCTCTACTCATCTGCTGTTGAATATTTGTTTTTTTCCAGTTTGGGGCTA
>ML099106.1:12508-45069 GCA_003697995.1 Taxidea taxus jeffersonii
TTTGTAATGATGATAACTGCAGTTTGTGTTTTATTTAAGAAAAGAAAACGTGTTGAACCTGTTCTTAACCCTTTCACCTTGGGTTTGGCTGGGTGTTGGGTCACATCATGTGACTGGCATGTGGGATGACTTAAAATGCCAAGTGCCTTGTTGGAAGTTACAAGCCAGGAGTGAGCACTGAAACAAGGGGAAGAATTTGCTTCTGCACGTGTCTGTTCCACATTCTCCGGTCTCCCGGGCTGTCGGTAGTCTCCCCCAGACTGCCCTTCTTGAAATCAAGCAGAGCCCTATGAGTGCTAATGGATCAGTGGCCATTTCCCCATGCAAGGTGGAGTGTGTGGGGCTCTTCAAAAGCCGCCATGGTCTTGGTGTGGAACAGCGGTTCTCGGAGAGCTTCAGAGCAGTCTCTGGGCTGTTGGTCTGAAAGAGACTGAGAATCCGAAAGGACTGTGCTCCTCTGCTCTGAGACCTTGCCGGGAAGCCCACCTCTCCCACTGGCTCATGTCTTGATTTCCTGTGAGGAGGGCTGGCAGACAGGAGAGTGCCCAGCACAGAGCCCTGGGTGTCCACTCAGGTGGCCAACCAGCAGGTACAAACTGTTTTGTCTCTGGCTCCTGCCCTGGGTTAACATTCCATCAGAAGAATTATGAAGAGTGTCAGAAGGCATTATGCCTCCCTTTTCAACTACAGATACTCTGGGTAGAGATTTCTCATTCCACAAATGCCTAGCTAATAAAATCCACCCATATCCTGCAGAGGGGAAAAACAAACAAACCTAAAACAGGAGAACCCATGTTTCCGATTGGGCCTGTGAGAAGTCAGGGTATCTGTGTGATACGTTGTTGGGGCATTGTTTTGTTTTTTAATTATTAAAGTAATGTATTCTCATTGAAAAACCATTTAAATGATGCAGAAGTTTATAGGTTAAGATGTAGAAGTTCCCCCAAAAGAACATAAATGAAGGTAGTCATTGTGTTCTTTCCCTATGGTTTTAACTATGCCTCTGTTTTGTAACCCTTGTAAGCTTCCTAAGGTTGTCAGTAACACACTTGCTACTCTTACATTTCCTGAGCCTCAGTTTTATTCCTACTTGTTTTTTAATATTTTAATTTTAATTTTAATACCTACTTGTTTTTTTTAAGATTTTATTTATTTACTTGACAGAGAGAGACAGTGAGAGAGGGAACACAAGCAGGGGGAGTGGGAGAGGGAGAAGCAGGCTTCTTGCCAAGCAAGCAGGGAGCCTGACACAGGGCTTGATCTCAGGACCCTGGGATCATGACCCAAGCCAAAGGTAGTTGCTTAACAACTGAGCCACCCAGGCGCCCCTCCTACTTCTGAGGATTGTTTTAATAATTACTTGGGATAATGTATCAAAATGTTTATTTAACCTGGTGCCTAGGACATCTGCATGCCCAAGTATGCATTCGATTAACAACATTTAACAGGGATCTTCTGCTAAGTAGTAGGTGGGCTCCATGTCTGTTGAGTGAATTTCACCTTTCTGTTTTCTTTCTCTACCAGGAAGATGTCATCAACACTCAGTGTGGCTATGATGCCAGGCAAAAACCAGTAAGTGGAATCTCATCTTGTCACTTAGCACAAAGGGTGTTGGAGGAGCTTTTGAACTTGCATGGTGACACTGTGCTCTCCTCTTCCCTTGTGAAGGAAGTTGACCAGCAGATTGTAATCTATACGAAAGGCTGTGTGCCCCAGTTTGAGAAGTGGTTGCAGGACAATTTAACCATCGTGGCTGGTATTTTCATAGGCATTGCATTGCTACAGGTAAGACAAATCTCCTTGGTGGATGTCACAGGGAAATGATGCCCTGGGAGAGCCCTCACCATGACTGGAGCTCTGCTGAATCACCTTCATGTCACAGTTTTTAAGAAACATCAGAGGGCTAGTGAACAGACCTAAACTATCTGGTTTGTATTTTATTTAAAGCCCTGATTTTAGATTCTGCTATCCTGAAATACCTTAGGAAGTCTTTTTTCCTTTTCAAGATGGAGAAATTGATTGGGTCAGCAGTTGCCTATTGGCATTCCAGTGTTTCCATGGGCAAAGTAATCACTGCCTTCTGATAGGTTGGGCAGGCAGGGATGCTCGGAATTAGATCCCAGTGGCAAAATTAAGACCTTTTTTAAGAGTTTCACAGACACCCTGTGTCCCTTTCTCTCTCCATACCACCTTGTCAACGTGTTAGTGAGGGAAGGAAGCACGTACTTTTTCTCCTAAGCAGCCCCAAGAGTTGGGGTTTTTAGTCTTGTGGAGATAAAATACTTCTCTTAAAGGGTCACGAATGGGGTACAGTGGTTGGAAGAAATTAAAGAAGACCTAAATAAATGGAAAGCCATTCCATATTCATATTGGAAGACTTAATAGGTGACAGTACTCCTCAAATTGATCCACAGGTTCAGTGCAATCCCTATCAAAATTACAGCTGTCTTTTTTGCAGAAGTGGACAAGGTCCATCCTAAAATTCAGGTGGAAGTGCAGTGGACCCAGAGTAGCAAAGCAAACTTGAAAAAGAGCAAAGTTGGAGAACTCACTTTCTTTTTTTTTTTCTTTTTTTTAAAGATTTTATTTATTTATTTGAGAGAGAGAGATCACAAGTAGGCAGAGAGAGAGAGAGAGTGGAAGCAGGCTCCCCGCTGAGCAGAGAGCCCCATGTGGGGCTCGATCCCAGGACCCTGAGATCACGACCTGAGCCGAAGGCAGAGGCTTAACCCACTGAGCCACCCAGGTGCCCCCTCACTTTCTAATTACAGGCTTACTACAAAGCTACAGTGATCAAGGTGGTACATAAGATTGAACATACAGATCAGTGGAATAGAATTGAAAGTCAGAAATAAGCCCTGCCCCTGTGGTCAGTTGATTTTTGACAAGGGAACTGAGACCAGTCAATGGGGAAAGAATAGTCTTTTCAACAAATGATGCTGGACCAACTGGATGTCTGTAGGCCAAAGAATGAATTTGGACCCCTACCTCACACCATATATAAAAACTAACTCCAAATAGATCAAAGACCTAAACTTAAGAGCTAAAGCTATTTAAAAACAAAACAAAAAAACTCTTGGAAGACAGTGTACGTGTAAATCTTTGTGACCTTGGATTAGGCAGCATTTTCTTACATAGGATACCAAAAGCACAAGCAACCAAAGTGAGTAGGTAAGTTGGACTTCATCAAAATTTAAACTTCTGTGCTAAAAGGATACTACTAAGAGAAAAGACAGTCCACAAAATGAGAGAAAATATTTGCAAATCATTATGTCTCGTCAGGTTCTAGCGTCTAGAATATATAAAGAACAACTAAACAATAAAAAGATGACCAAAGGATTTTTTTAAAGATTTTTTTTTTTTTAATTTATTTGAGAGAGAGAGATTGAGCATGAGAAGGGAGAAGGTCAGAGGGAGAAGCAGACTCCCCATGGAACTGGGAGACCCATGCAGGACTCCCATCTCTGGACTCCAGGATCATGACCTGAGCCAAAAGCAGTCACATAAGCAACTGAGCCACCCAGGGGCTCTGACCAAAGGATTCAAACCAGATATATCTCCAAAGAAAGTACAAAAGCCAATAAACACATGAAAAGATGCTCATAATTAGATGTTAGAGAAATTCGAATCGAAACCACAGTGACCTAGCACTTCACACATACTAGGATGGATGTAATTAAAAAAAGAATTTGCCAAAATAACAAATGTTGGCAAGAATGTGGAGAAATGGGAACCCTCGTACATTGCTAAAGGGAATGAAAATTGTAGTCACTGTGGAAAAGAATTTGGCACTTCCTCAGACTTAAATGGAGTTCACTGAAGACCCAACAGCTCCACTCCCAAAGGAATTACAAACCTGCTCACCAGAAAGCTGAACAGGGACATTCACATTAGCACCATTCATAATAGCCAAAAAGTAGAAATAGTGCAAATGTCCATCAGCTGATGAAGGATGTACGAAATGTGGTTTATCCATCTAGTAGAATATTACTCAATCCATCAAAGGGATTGAACTACTGGTACATGCTACTGTATGACTAAACCTTGAAAACCTTCCGCTGTGTGAACCCAAAAGACCACATACTCTATGATTTTATTTACATGAAATGTCCAAAGTAGGCACATCCTAGGGATTGAAAGTAGATCGTGGTTTCCAAGGGTGGGGGAATGGAAATGCCTGCTAATGGGTAGAGTGTCTCTTCAGTGTCATGAAATGTTGTGGGATTAGATGGCGGTGATAGCACGATCACAAACATACTAGACATCACTGAAGTAAAGACTTTGAAAGGACATATTTTATAGTATATGAACTATTTGTCAATTTAAAAAATCAAAGATAAGGAAAAGGAGACTCATTGGCCAGGGAGAAGCCTGCTGAAGTGGAGTTTCACTGATTCTCTTTTCCTTCCTTCGTCAGATTTTTGGGATCTGCCTGGCTCAGAATCTGGTCAGCGATATCGAAGCTGTCAGGGCCAGCTGGTAGAGCCCTGCCTCACTGCTCTATGACACTGGACGGACCCGGCCTTCCTGACCCTCCAGCGTGCCCGGCCACATCCACGCTGCAATCCCACGGGATGAAACTGCCAAGAACTTGGTTTTGGGCGGGTACAACTGGGAAATGCTGCTCACTGATCCAATTAAAAAGATAACCAGTATGAAAGTTGTTGCGCCATGCATCTCTGCTGTATCCATGAATTAATGGATGGTTGGATACTTACCAAAAAAGAAAAAAAGGGAGGGTGAGGGACCCAGCTGTACTTGAATTTGTGGAACACACAGTCTTATTCTCTCCTTCAGTGATCAGAGGGCTGGGACAGGTGGTTTTTGCTCTTCATCAGAGCCTGAAGGGACTTTCTGGTCCATGGCCTAAAGAAGTGCATCTTTTCTAAAACTCAACCCCTAACCAGGGAGGGCTGTGGGTTTTTTTGTTTTGTTTTTTGTTTTTGTTATGTTTTTGTTTTTGTTTTTGTTTTGGCACCCCTTCACTGTACATTTCAGGGACCTGTTAAAACTATCATCCCAAGAAGAAAACAGCTTGTCCTTGGGTTCAGATGTTGTGATCATATTCAGCAAGTCATGAGGGTGGGCATGCCTGGTCCCTCCTGGAGTGTCTCTTTTAAGGGGACTATTGTGTTTCATGTGTATGGAGTAAGGGCATTGGAACACTTAATGATGCTGAATTTTAACAGGACAGATTTTTGTTCTCAGTAGGCCTGAGCTGTATTTTCTATGAAATTCAAGGAGAAAATGAGGTTAATGGAGAGGCATTAACTAATACCCCTCACTCTAGCCCACCAAGTTAGTTGTTGGATTATTTGGAAACTGGAATATTCTGGGTTTTGTTCTGCTTTCTTTGTGTGTTTTTGTTTTTGTCTCCCAAAAGTGAGAGCTAGGATACAGCTGCTCTTAAAGTGCTTTCTTACTCAGCTCAAATATTAATTTTTTTGGTGTACTCTCCCTGCATGATCTGTGAATCTGACTCTACCAGCTCCTTTTCCTGCCATCTTTCCTACAAACATTTATAAATGTTATTTGGTCAGCATTTATTTCATAAGTTCACCACCCTGAGCGGTGTGGCGTGTCCTCCGTGGCCAGGGAGGGTCCTGCCTGCTGGGCTATTGCAAGTGCTTCTGTGGACTCCATGAACTTTACCCTATCGGTCTTCGGGGCCCCATCTGCAGCCCCTCCCCCCCTTCTCTTTGAATGGAATCGCACCTAATTCTGAAACAGTGTTGACACAATCAGAAATATTCTAATTTTTTTTTCTTCTTATTCTGGTTTCAGTTTGCTTTTATTACAAGAAACAGTGCATGGCCAGAGCTCCTTCTGTGCTCATAGTGCAGACTAACCGTCAGGATGGTAACAAAGCACAAATACTTTGGAAGGCAGTGCATCGATGGGGCAAGTGTTCTGGGACCCAAAGTGGGAAACCACTTTCAGGTGCTGCCACTCACCTGTCCCCACCAGCCTGGGAGGGGATGAATTTTGCCCTCCGATTTGAACCCAGCTGGTTTCTGCCAGGAGGTTCCTCTCCTGGGGAGCAGATCATAGCCTGAGGAATGCTGGAAAAACCACAGGTGTCTCTTTTGCAGTGATGACCCACTTGCCAACACAAAACTGGGTGTCCAGTGAGCAGGCTTTGTGGAAACTTAGCAGGGTTTTCTGTTTGAACCCCATGTTGCATCACGGCGGCTGATGAACGTGTCAATCTGCTCAGAGGAAGGACAAAGATTCTTTGAAAATTGTCTCCAGAGTGTGGGTGTGTGTATGACTGTATGTGTGTTTTTGTGTCCCTGTACAGTTAGAGATGTTCATTCCATATCCCGGCTGTAAGATGATTCTGTGTCATCTCTGCTCCCATGCAGTTGTCGTTCTATAGTGTCATTGCAACATGGAGAAGACTTGAGCCCCGCTGTTGGCACTCCTGTCTCTTTTTATTACCTCATTCTCCAGTGAACTCCATCTGACCAGTTGATTCAGAATCAGGCAAGATGCCCTCCCTTTAGCACATCCAGTGAAAGGCCAATTGGCAAGTCCAAATGAGTTCTAAATTTTAATTATTCACCCTTTATTTTTACACTTGAGAGTGGCTGTAATTAAGGCTGTCATTAATAAACTGGTTCTTCCTTACACGGAGTTATGTCTTTTCTTCGTTACCTGTCTTGGAATTGCAAGAGTCTCTAATCCAGTGGTTCTCAGACTTTAGCGTGCCTCGGAATCAGCTGGAGGGCTTTTGAAACCAATGATTGTGTTTGCCCCATCCCCAGATTTTTGAATTTAGTAGTTCTGGGGTGGGATGCGAGATTGTGCATTGCTGAACAAGGTCCCAGGTGCTGCTTTTGCTATGGGTCTTGGAGGCAGCTGTTGGAGAAGCATCACTCTGATCTGTTCTCTGAGGGGAAAAGGAGCCTTTGGGGTTTAGGAGGAAAAGGTCGCTTTGTGCTGCTGGGTGCAGATGGAGAGCTGGGTATATAGGACATCTCTCCCTGAGGTTACTGTCTGCTGGCCACAGTCACCTGGAGGCCATGTAAGACACAGGTGATCAGCCCTTGCCCATCAGGGTTTGGAGTTGGGGAGCCAGAGCCTATGATTTTAAGGAGCTTCCATTAAAAATTGAATACACGGTGAGATTCAGGACCCATGATTTTGGTAACATTCACAAATCTTTTCTAAGAAAATAATTTCTAGTAGTTCCTGAGAACAGTCTTAAAAACCCATTTGAGAAGAGCCAACAAAAATGTCCTTTCATTGTGAATTATTACCGTAGAAAGTCTTTAAAACTATTCAAGACTTTTTTCAAAGATCAAATGAAAACAAAATTTTAAGGTTCATACAGAATTCTCAGACCCAAGTATGTCCCAAGACTTGTTTGAGAATTCTGTTTTTTACCTCGTTTCCCTGGATATTTGAGACCAAAATGTAATTCTGACTTTAAAGAAATTTGTCGAGGACAAATGGAGATAAACAATACCCGTTGAGTTTTCTTAGCCCTGCTGTAGAGCTAGATTATCTACCTCTATGAGGTAATTGGCCCTCCTTGCTCACAGCAAACAAAGCCAGCAAAGAAAAACTACGGCTCTTAAGTAAAAGGATGCTTTGTTGACAAAACTGCAAACTTATAGGAAGTTTCCTCCCTGTTTAGAAGGTAGTCTTGGGAGGATGGTTATTAAGTTTCTCTTTTGTTTGGTTTCAACAAGCATCGCTGCTTCCATGATTTAAAAATACCTAATAACTGTTTTTAAAAATGAACACAGGAATTAAAGTAGAATTTTGCATCATGAAGCGCTTAAAAGAGAATTCTTTTACTGTTTTCTTCCTCCTTTCTTCTCCCAAGGAACAAACCTTTCTTTTTCCCGGCAGCCTCCTTCCTGCTGCAGGTCCCAGTCATCCTTCTCTCAAAGGGATTCTGAAAAGTGTCTCTTGGCCTTTTCTGATTGTGCAGAATGTTTTCTCATTCATGCCCTGTGTGTGGGTGGGCAGGAGGGGAGCTGCTCTGGCCTTCTGTGGAGTCCGTCTCTGTTGGGTTGCAACTTCCTTGGACAGGAGCCCTGGGAAGCCGGTGGGCTGAATAATGAGGAGCCGGAGCCCAGTGACCTGGCTGGCCCTCCGCAGCTCTCTTGTCATTTATTCGGTGAAGCCCTCTTTCTCTCGGGAAATCCTGTTTAGACCTCCAAGGAGGAACCGGAAACCTCTCCATAAACACTGGCTGCTGGGGGTTCATGGCCAATTCTCTTTGGGGAGGCCATGGGGCTGCTTCCAGGTGCTGCCCTCTCTGCAGTGAGAAGCCTGGTCTTTGAGAAGGAAAATGCAGTATTGGCCTGGAAATGCACTATTTCTGACTTTCTGGTGACATGATAAAATCTCTCTATGACGATAGGTAAGGCACATGTATCTGAGTAGGGGTAGGGGGCAGACGGGAGAGGCCAAACTCTGCACAAGGACGAAAGCCATCTTTAGCCTTACCTTTGCCTTCTCTCGTTTTTTGGAGGAGTTTGTGACAAAGATAGAGTTCATGAAATTAGAGAAGTCCTCATTTTTAGGACTTGTTTAATTTGGGGAATTAAATACAGCTTCCTTTGGCTTGTTCATGCGACCTGAGAAAACCTAAAGGAAGAGCAGGTTAGTGTATGGGTTTCACACTGTGTAAATATACTCCAAAAAGAAAGCAGCATGCAAGCAAGATAGTGCGTCCCATGGTGTTGCTTCTCATCGAAGTGTAATTGCGTTGTAGGCAGGAGAAGGCCACCGGTTCCATCCAGAGCTCATCTTCATATATTAACTTTTGCAGAGCAGAAGGTTTGACAGGAACGTTTTAGTGGCCTGCCCCCTAGTGGTGACCATGTGAAATGACTGGCTGGAGCTGGAATAGTACTGCGGGAATGAAATCACTCTTCAGAGGTACTTGTGCTTTGGAGAAACTTGAGGGTTTCTGTAACACGGCTGTGTTTTGTGTGCTTTGGGTGGGTAGGTCTTTCTTTCCCTTTACACACTCCTGGAAGTGACATAGCTTGTTTTGGAAAGGGAGAGAGCAGGGTGCTTAGCTCCCTTCCCCATCTATGTCCTGGCCTTGCTGCTGGGACTTCACAAGCCCCTGGGGCAGGGTGCATGGAGGTCAGAGCTGGGCCCTGCCTTCCTGCAGAGACTCAGATGAAGCTTATGGGAGAGGCAGGGGCCAGCTACAGCTGCTCCTCTGCGGGGCAGGCGATTCTTCTGAAGCAGTGCCTACGATATCTCCTGTTTTTTCGCTATGAGCGCCCGCATGGATCACCCAGGGTTCGCTTTGATCTGCAAATCTGCAGCTTCGATTTTAAAGAAGATTGGTAGGGTGTTGGGGTGGTCTGGATCACCAGTTGTACCTTGTGTTTGAGGCATTTGTTATGGGTTGAACTGTCTTCCAAAATTCATGTATTGAAGTCCTTACCCCAATACGGCAGAATGTGACCTTACCTGGAAACAGAGTTGTGACAGATGTCATTAGTTAAGATGAGGGCCCTGCTTCAGTAGGATGGATCTTCCGAAAAGGGGAAATTTGGACACGGATACACACAGAAGAAGATGGCCCTGTGAACTTGGAATGCCAAAGACTGCCTGGAAGCCTACAGAAGCCAGGAGGGAGGCAAGGAATGGATTCTCCCTCGGAGCCTCCAGAAGGAACCAGTCATGCAACACCTTTGGACTTTTGACACTCCAGAAGTGTGAGGCGCTTTCTGTGGCTTAAGCCACTGACTTTGTGCTACTTTGTTACTGCAGCCCTAGGAAACAAATACAGAGTTTGACTGTTCAGTGCCCCTTTTCAGGATAGATGGGGTAGGACTGCTCTGAGGTTCGTGAGCCGCTTTTCAGCAGGAGAACAATCTGTGTATAGGCCCTGGGCAGAATGCCTCCCTGTTATTCTTTAAATGGATGCACCTGAACATGGGCGTGGGGCGTGCTCTATCTGCTTTAAGCTCTTAAAAACAGTCTCAAGATGTTTTGTGGGACATCGTCAGCATGAGGAATGCTCTATATTACATTATGATTGAAAATGGTGGTCCTGAGCTGTGCTTAAGTCAAAGATCTTCAATGTAACTTGTTAGGGCAATTATTTTACAAATAAAACCGCTCTATTTCCATGCTGTGTACTTTCTTGAACTCTGGTTACTTTGTCCCTGGTCCATGGACACCCTGCTCTAAGACGGTGCCTGGGGGACTGGGTCTTCTAGCCCTTGAAGTGACAGGTGGCCTTTACTCCAAGTTTACTATGTTCCAGGCACTGCAATGAGCACTCTACATACGTTTTTGAGGAGATGTAAGCTGGAGGAGACACACGTGGAAAATTTGGATTTCGGCCCGAATTAAACTGCTCTCCCAAGGTGGTGCTGGCCCAGATGGGAAGATCGAGCAAAGGGCAGTGGAAGAAGGCATCCAGGAGGAAGACAGGCTTGAGCAGGGCCCCCCTGGCCAGGGCAGAAGAAGCCATCCAGGGCAGGAGGAAGAAGGTGAGTGCTGCTGGGGAGGTGGGGTGGCTCCGGGAGTGGGGAAAAGTGCTGATGAGCAGAGAGAAAATCAAGCACACAGAGTCCTGGAACTGTGGTCTGGTCCCTGGCATGTGCCAGGGCCTCAGAAACCTGCCAAATGAGGGGCATTGGTAACCGAGGTGATTGGTCACCACCTCCTTCTGGAAGGAAGAGGTGTCTGACTGAAGAGGATTTTGGTAAACCATGTCTGCAGGTACAAAACCCCCAGCTTTTGATGCGAATACTTAAAAAATCATTTCAAAAAATGTACCAGAATTGTCTATTTTGTAGAAAGCAAATAAAATAGCAGACACAACAGCCATGTCCTCCCATGGAGTCACTGAAGCTTTACAGATCAAATGGCCTCAGAGCTGGGCAGGGCAGCAGCAAATACCTTATTTCCTCCTTGTTTGGGAACCCAGCTGTTTCCGCTGTCCAGTTCCACTGTCCCTGTGAGATCTCTATGGCCCGGGAGCTGGCAGGGTGAGCACCAATGTGTTGCAGGGGTGGGGGACACTGGATTGAAGCAGTTGGAAGTTGGAGGTGACAGTCTTGTTCTTTTTCAGGTTGAAGCCAGAGAGCAGTAGTTCTCAGCAATAGATGAACACTAGGATCACCTGGGGACATCAGACAACATCAAACCCAAACAAAAAACCAACCCAAAACGCCACCATGCAGCCCTTCCCCACGCCCCATTTTTAAGCTCCCAGGTCATTCCCACTGCTCTATCAGCATTTCTCAAACTTACATGTTAAGTGAATCACCAGGGTCACCTGAAGTTCCCTGGGACTGATTGAGCAGGGCTCTTGAGTAGGGGTGGAGTTCCTGGTTCCACCAGGCCCCAGAGGACACTGCTGTCATCTGAATACCACATTTTGAGAGGCGAAGACAATCAAGAGGTAGGCCCTATTTACAGCATTGCAGAATTCACGCCTTAGCATTGACATTTCTAGAGGACATCTTTCCTAAATCTGCTAAGTTGAAATTTTCGGGTCTGGGAAGGAAAATGCAGGGTGACAGTAAATAGGCAATATGTGTACATTTGTTAAGTATATCTTATTCTTATTACACAGGGAAAATATGTTCAATGTAGGAAACACAAGAAAATGAAATACATATATTTTATATTTTTAACATCTAGAGGCCTGTACCATATAGACCCACAAATTAGTGTGTCTTCTCATGACTCCTTTGTTTTAAATTGTTTAATACTATTTATGCTGCTTTAGAATCTGCTTTCTTCAAAATAGAATATTTTCATAATCAGTGACTATTTCATACCATAAGTATTTTTTTCTAAGGTTTTATTTATTTATTTGACAGAGATCACAAGTAGGCAAAGTGGGAGGCAGAGAGAGAGAGAGAGGAGGAAGCAGGCTCCCCGCTGAGCAGAGAGCCCAATGTGGGACTTGATCCCAGGACCCTGAGATCATGACCTGAGCCAAAGGCAGAGGCTTTAACTCACTGAGCTACTCCGGCGCCCCCATACCATAAATGTTTTTATGGCCACATAGTATTCTATTATATAGATCAGGGGTTCTCAAAATAGGCAATATGAAGGTAAAAGCCCAGGCACTTTTGGGGGGTTCCCAAGACCCTCATGAAGAGTCCATCATGTCAGCATTATTTCATAATCATACTTAGACATTTTCTCCTTATTATCCTTCCTGAGTGCACAGTGGAGGTTTTCAGAGGCTATGTGCTATGATCATGCCCTCACTCTGATAGCTATTTTTGTGCTTTAGACCTTTCTCCCTTTTAATTTTTAATATAGTAAGTATTCATAGAATATCTCATACAAATAGGAGTTGTTTGGGGCCTCCACCATTTTTAAGTGTTAAAGGATCCTGAGGCCAAAAAAGTTTGAGAGATGCTGGTGTAGGTAAACCATAACCAACCAATCATCACTGTTGGAAAGTTAGGTTCTTCCCAACTGAATAAAGTGGCAGTCAACTCTCTTCCACATTTCTTGTGTTCTGCCCATCGATAGCCCTTACAGTGGAAGGATTGTATCGAAGGATTAAACACAGCTAATTTGTGGCACCTGTAGTTAAGCCTTATTTCAAGCTCTGTACAGTCAATACCTTAATCATTTGCATTTAAATTTTCAAATGAAAATTGTTAATTTTGTCAGGATTTGCACCCAAAAGCAAAAGAAAAAAAATGAGGTCTTTTATCTGTTTGAGATTACCATTTATGTTGACTTAATCAAATACTAGACTGCCAGTTACCTCTCGAGACTGCCCACATCTCTTGTGATGGGGACACTTGCCACCGAGATGTCCAGAGTGCAGAGCAGTGCTGTCCTCCCCAGCGGTCTGCTCTAGGTGAGAACAGGAACAGGAAAGTGGCCCGCAAGGGGACTCAGGCCTTTAGGAGAGACCATGTCAGGATTCTGGCTTCAAGTTGTAATTTAATTTCTACTAATGCTTTCGTTACTCTGCATCCTTGAATAATTCCTAATGTTGGCTCTCCACACACGTCTTCTGTGCCTCCTGTATATTAAGTGTTCTACGCAATTGGAGGGCGAGATAGGGAAGAGAGAGTATTAAAGCAGATAGGAAGAGTCGGGGCTTACTCATTCCCCTCCAGGGCAAAGGACAACCTCTATGAGATGTCAGTTTCTTTCTGGACTCTGATAGAAAGAACTGGAGTCAAACTTGGCACTGGAACACATGCCTTAATGACTCAGTCACTGTGAATAGGAGGCTGGTCACTCGCTAAGCCCGAAGCATACTTTTGTTCAAAAACAAAAGTCTCCAAATAAATGTTAAAGATCTTATTGACTCTATTCAATCATATAGGTTGAAGAATCGGGCAGCATCTTTCCAGCACATAGAAAGGAGCTCTGAGTAGCTGTACAAAATGAAACAGTTTTATCAACAGAAGAGAGCAGGAATAAGAAGGTTATACTAGCAAAAAGTATGACCTGGTTGTGTGCAGGTCAGTTTCCTTCAGGGGATGGCAGGTGTCTGTCGGGCACGTTAACACACTCTTGTGATTAGATAATTCTTGGTTGATTGGTTTAAGATTTCATTTCTAGGAGACACCAAAGCTGTAATTAAGTCTTGGTTTGGTGTCTCCATTTTGGGCCCATTATCTTTTTCATAGTGCAATCTATACATGATGAAAACTCTACAGGTTGCTTTTAGAAAAAAGGAAACCCATTTGTGGTAAAGTAAGGTCACAGACTGTGTATGTGCCACTTAGAGCTCGGCCACTGCCCACAGTGGGGCCTTAGCCATGCTACTTTTTCTTGCATCTTCCGTGCCTTCCCTTGTAAGATAGAGATAGTGGTAACTACACCATGGGATGAAAAGGGTCCAACTGTTCTTCTTCCCCAAACGCTATGCATACCCTAGGCTTCACCTAAAAAAAAGTGACTTTCTCAGGGAGGTTCTGTCAGAACTTGGGGACCCTCTCTCTGCTCCACCACGACCTGCCCTATAAAACTCTCTTTTGAAGAACTCTTAACCCTTGAATGCCTTTGAACATTGTCTTTTTTTTCCATAGAATTGGCCTGTACTGTAAACTTCTAGGTCTCAAGCACCTAGATATTCAGGAGGCTGCGTTCTTGAGCATGTCAATAGAAGATGGAAATAACTGTTTCTGGGTAGAGAGTATGTGCTCACCTCAAGAATGGAGTTGTGTTCTGTAAGATAGATCTCTATTTCCCCGTACGATGGTTTCTTCAAAGATGAACTGACCCCAAGTTCCAGACAACTCTGGATGAGTTCGGGCCTGTGTTCAACCCTCCCAGGGGCCCTCTTCTCCCCCAGCTCTCCAAGCCTATTTAAGTGCCAAATAGGGAAGGCAAATATGGGTGAGGATCAAGGCTTGGGAGAAATTATTTTGCTCATGAATTCTGAGTTTCTCCCAGGCTTGAAAGATGTTGGAACCAACCATTTTTTTAAAGAGCTGTGTTGCTGGGAGTGAGGGGGGATCATTAAACCGAGGAAAACTCTTGTGGGATTGCCAGATGATTCGGAGGTCCTCATGAGTTTGTTTCGGTTCAAACAGTAAGAGTATTCGTGCTGGACTAGATGGCTCTCCTTTAGGTGTCCTCAGGGTGGGAGAGAAACCACCCTTTCCCAGACAACAGGAAGTTACGGGTCCTCACAGGGAAAGACTGCAAGGCACACGTGGAAAGCCGAAGCGAACGGCTGTGTGCTTATCATGGGTACAGTCACTCCCTGTGCCTTCTCTAGGAGCTAAAGGCTCCAGATTATCAGCAAGAGGCTCCTGATGTCTGGGCTTCCCATCAGGGTAATGGGGGACAGGATGCTGTGGTCAGTGGTTGTATCTGAGGTTGTGCCCAGTAAGACTGAGCAAGCATGAGGATATTCAGGTGGTATCCAGATGATAACGTCAAGACTAACTATTCCAGGTAGTTTAGGGTGGCTGAAAGGTCTCTGGCCATTCTGAGTGCTGTCTAATGTAGGCCACATCTGGAGCAGCTCAGGAAGTGTGCTTGCTCTGAGTGCAGTGGTTTACGTGGCAAGTGATAAGTGGTCTCAGGGTCAGAACTTCGTGGCCTCGAGAAAGGATGAAGGTTGAAGAAAGATCCTGGGTTATTGATGCAGTACATGGCCACCTGCTTGGACAGGATGATGACCCCTTTGTTGGCCAGGTCAAGCTGTCTCTGAGGACCTGAGAGAAAGCTTGATTGCCCTGGGTTCTAAAAGGCCAGTGCTGTTCCGCTCTAGCTGCAGAGAAGAATCATTTCTATTGTGTTTGGAGCTTTAAAAATTCAGATGCCCAGGTTCCAGGTCCAGAGGTTTAATTCCCTAAGTTTTGGGTAAGGCACATTTTTTTAAAATGGGGGTATTTTTGGTGTCTCCTGGGGACCCTGATGCAGCACAACAATGTATTTAGGAGGTGCTAAAGGGCACACTGTGGGCCAAGGGACTCAGCTGTATATGGAATATCTCCCGTAGTCAAGGCTAAGCTGAAGTAAGGACTTGCCACTGGATGTCTCCTCGAGGTGCCTTAAGCACCTCCCACCCAGGACTTCAGAGCCAGCTCATGGTTCTCTTCCAGGAACCTGCTTCTCCTCCTTTGTTCTTCCTCACCAATAACAAACATCACCACCATCTCCTGCACTGTCACCCAAGTCAGACACTTCAGAATCATCTTTGCTTCCAAACTCCACCCTTTTCTGTCCATCTAGTTGCATGAAGAACTGTGAAGACTCCGATGCTTTCCCCTCCCGGTGAGCTAACAAGTTAGCCTGCCTCTGTTTCACCACCACAGAGCGGAGGTGTGAGACTCCTGAGACACGAGGCTTTTATTACCCACTGCCCTGTAGGCTCTAAGTTTCTCATGCCCTCAGTCCCACAGGGGATAGTGACTACACTTAAAGTAAGTTTGTGCTTCAACCAAGGAATGCCCCAATCTTATAAAGGGGTCTGCAAGCAATCTTGGCCAACATTTGACCACCCCTCCCCTCAGCCTGGGGAGGCATTGTCTCTGTCCTAAGAGGCTGTTTGTTATATCCACATCCTTGGCGGGATAGTTAGAGACAAAAGCTATCTCTTCACAGGCGTATGGAGACAAGAGCTGCCCATGGAGAATTGAGGAACTTACCACAATTACCCATTGATCTTCCTGTTGGGTGTGTGTGTGTACTGTTAACAATAGTTCTGTTTCTAGAGCAAAACATAAAGCAAATATTCCAATCTTTAAAAACTTCTGGTTTTTCGGGCGCCTGGTTGGCACAGTAGGTTAAGCGTCCAACCCTTGGTTTTGGCTCAGGTAGTTATAAGGGTCCCAAGAGCGAGGCCTGCGACCAGCTCTGCACTCAGCACCAAGTCTGCTTAAGATTCTCTTCTCCCTTGGGACTCCTGGGTGGCTCAGGTCATGATCCCAGGGTCCTGGGATCAAGCCCGGCATCAGGCTTCCTGCTCAGCAGGGAGTCTGCTTCTCCCTCTGCTTGTGCTCTCTGACAAGTAGATAAAATCTTAAAAAAAAAAAAGAGAGAATTAAAGGGAATTATTAAATTTTAAATTATTAAAATTAAAGGGAATAATGTGGTGTGCCTGGGTGGCTCAGTGGGTTAAAGCCTCTGCCTTCGGCTCGGGTCATGATCTCGGGGTCCTGGGATCGAGCCCCGCATCGGGCTCTCTGCTCAGCAGGGAGCCTGCTTCCTCCTCCCTCTCTCTCTCTTTGCCTGCCCCTCTGCCTACTTGTGATCTCGGTCTGTCAGATAAATAAAATCTCTTAAAAAAAAAAAAAGAAGATTTTCTCCCTTGCCACCTCCCTCCCCCAAAAATCTTAAAAACAACACCACAACAAACTTTTTTTTTTCCATGATAAAAAATAAAAAATTAAAATGTTTAACCCCCCCCCCCCCCCCATTTCTGGTCTTCTCTATTTTTCCCACCATGTCTCTTGCCTCCACCCTTTCCTATGTATCCTCTGTCGAAGAATGCTTAGTGTCCTCTCCCTTCAGACCCCTGTAACTGTTTATGCAGTTAACACTCTTACTTGTTAGCTTCGTGTCATAGATTGTTTTCATCTTCTCCCCCAGTGGACCATATCTATCTTCTTATTCTGTCCCAACACGGTGCCTCATGTGCACAGTAAGAGCTCAATAAATTTTTGTGTCCTGAGGAAAGCTGCTACATCAGCAAGCCTGGCTGTTTGGGGTTTTTCTGAACTTTGAGAGTTAAAGCCCGTAGCCTCAGATGTTTTAATCCTTTGTCCTTTGTTTTAATGAGTTCTGTGACTGTGGCTTGTGAGCAGAACAAGCTGTCCTCAGAGGTTTTGATGCTTTAATGATTAGCCTTGCTAACCAAAATTTCATTCTGCTCCAAATAACAGAAAACCTTGCTGAGGGGTTTGAGCAGCAGGTGTGTGTCTCACGTGGGACTGAGAGTCCTCACTACAGGGCCGCTCCTTCAGTTCTCTGATGCTACTGAGGACCGAGGCTCTTTTCCCCTTTCTGCTCCACTGTCCTTGGTGGACCGGCCTTTGTACCTCGTGGCTGCAAGAGGGCTGCTGTACTTGGGGAGCCCATACCAACATTGGGAGCAGGGAAAAGGAAGAAAAGGAGAAGGTGAAGTTTAGGAAGCTGGGAAATTGGAGTATCTTAAACTTGGCACGATGTCCCCTGAGCAAAAAGGGAGTTCTGTTAAAAAAGGAAGGAGGAGCTGGATTTTGGGTAAATAACTCACAATATCTATTTAGAAGATAAAATGTCTTCTAATTTTTTTTTTTTCTAGTTGGTCCTACCAGTCTGACCCTTGCTCAGGCCCACTGTTCCTATGTGTCATGGCTTTGTAGATGTTTGAACCATGTCTGTGTCCCAAGTGGCGACTGATTTCTTCTTTTTTCTGTGCTCTGCCTCAGTTTCTCAGAAACTGAAGACATCTTGTTTGTTTGGGTCTCTTACTGATATCCTGGCCATCTTCCAGTATGGCAGAGATGTGGGGAGTTCTGGCAGATTTTTGGTGCTGGGTTGAACAACCCTCTAGAGAACACAAGTTTGACAACTGTTCCCGTCTACGCCATACCTTAGCTCAGGGTCTGTGTGATGCCTGGTGGTTTGAATCACAGAGAATGACCTGGCCCTTGGGGCTTACTCACTCGGAGGCATATGGGGGACATACTCCATTTCGGTGTGTGATGTCAATGAAACATGTAGGAGCAGGGGGTTTCTTTTGGGTTAGCAGGGGCCCCCTATTGCATAAAAGCCCCTGACTCATGGGATGAAAGGGATGGTTAGGATAATTTTGTCCTCAGGACAAGGGGTACATTTCTGACCCAGCTAAGAAGGGACTTTGTCAATTTTTGCAGTCACCACAGTGAGCTACCAGCCCTGTGAGGGGACAAGAAGGTCAGCACAGGCCTCTTCCTATTAGCAGGATGGATGGGGTGGGTACAGGCTTGGGCATGGCCTGTAGCTGTATTTCCAGGTAGTTAACACTAGTCAGTCAGAGTGCAGCTGTCACTGGCTCTCAAAATGTCAAGTCTTGAGGAGATTAAAACAATGTAAGTTTGCACAGGTCATAAAAATGCCTTTGGGTCAAATATTGGGACCTCCATTAGACATGGCTTTTCCTGTTGTCCTGCTTCTTTCCCCCAAAAGTCCATTCCCCATTCTCCTGCTCCAGGAGACAGCCAGACAGCCTGCAGAGGAGGGCTCCACAGGGTCACGGACACATGGACGTCCAGGGGCGATGGAGTTATGGGGAAATGGCAAGGGAGCCGGGTGGGGACACCAACAAACTTGAGAAGCACTCCCTATCCAAAGGGGGCCACAGCCACATGCTGTTCACCTAGAATAGAGAGTCCCTGGTTATCAGATCTCCCCATTTAGAAAAAAAACAACAACAACTAGATTTTATTGCAAAATTATCCAAATTTTTAAATGTTTACAGCTGCTTGTCGCCTCCCCCCCACCTTTTTCTTCAAAATACCATGTTGAAACAAAGATGCATGAGGGCCCCCAGTTTGCCCTCTCTGTTCTGTAGGAAGAAATGGCTAGCCGGGTTGTAGAATCCCAAGGAGCGTTCAATGGGGATTCTTTCTTGTGGGAGAAGAGGCTCTCCACCCCTCTCTTCCCTCTCCACCCAAGTGGTGCCTGGAGAGTGTTTTTGGCTTGGAACAAATCAGAGAGCGGTTCACAGGCTTCGCCAGCCCAGGTTCACCAGCATAGCAAAAGTGCTGGTAGCAGTTGATGACTCTCCTAAGAGGCAATTACTGCGATTAGCTAAACACCAGCTCCAGTGGGTGCTTGAAGGTGTGTCTGGGCCTCCTCTTTGTGGGCGGCCCACTCTGATGTGTTTGGTAAGAGGGTGGTGGTCAATGGCAAGTGGATGCAACTGACCCAATGCCTGGATGCCTGGGAGGGAGGTGTTGCTGCGCCACTCTCGTGGCCCCCCCCGCCCCATGGTGGGTCCCCTCAGGAGACTCGGGAGGGCTTGACAGGAGCAAAGAGTGTCTAGGCGGTGATGAAAGGACAAGTGAAATCGGGAGGGGGCAAAGAGGCTCACTGAACAATTGACAAGGACCTCTGAAGAAGAAAGCGAGAGGAATTAGAGGCAGAAAGTCGACTGACAGGTACTGACTGGTCAGATAATTTTTAGGAACTACTTTGGCATCTGCAGACGCTCATGACTTAGCATTTGGTTTATTTTTCAAAAATCAAAATCTGTCTTAAGTGCCCGAATGTGGGGAAATGGTTAAGTAAATTATGGTACCTCTAATACAATTGAAGAATAGGCAGCCATTAAAAGTGAGGTTTGTGAAATAAGAGTTCTTGGTAATGTGAACAAACACTTACCAGGTAAGTGGGAAGGAGAGGAGGTAGCCACACATGGCAGAACACTTGAACTGTGCACAGTATGTACACAACAGGGCAGCTGCTCTGGGGGAGCATGCTAGAACCTCATTCCGAAACTGAGCATCAGACATCAGCCCCAGGTTTAAGAAAGCCTACATCTTAGAGAGGAAGGGACTGTCCAATCCGGTTATAGACACTCCTATTCGGGTAACATCTTTTCCTCAGATGCTTTTCTTTGGCCAGTGAACACCTA
The DNA here is from genome assembly GCA_003697995.1 of Taxidea taxus jeffersonii. NCBI lineage: Eukaryota > Metazoa > Chordata > Mammalia > Carnivora > Mustelidae > Taxidea > Taxidea taxus. The sequence continues at coordinate 32,544 of ML099106.1, forward strand.
GCTCCCACTTCTCATGGTTCAGGGGAAGGCACTGCATCTCATGGTTTCCCTGATAGGAGAACGAGAGGGCAAGAGGCAGGAGGAGGGGAAGCAGAGGATTTAAAGGTATTAGTAGGGGTCAACTGGAGGTTGAGTGGTGTGGGCTAAGAGTGGAACAGGAGTCACTAATATTATCAAAGGAAGTTATTGTAGGAAAGGCATGGTGGGGGAGTGGGTTGAATTCCTGAACCTTAAAAAAAGGGAAGGTGTCGCAAAGGAATTCTACACTGATAGTGCCCCAATTGAAATTAGGGACTATTTTAGATTCCTTTAGTGATGGCTCTGGAATCAAAGCTTCTCTGGTTAATATTTCCTTCCTCTTGTTCACCCTGATTAGGGCAGCTCTTTATCCTTCTGTGTTGGGTTGCAACCTACATATGTGCCTTTATATTGTCTTAGAGTATAATTCAACCTTTCCGTCCTTCGTGAGTTCTGTGTAATTATAGGTATTGAACTGATGTGTCTATGCTAGACATGGGGATGGGAAAAAGCTGAGCAGAATATCCCTGAAAAGAAGACAAGGTCAAAAGCTGGCTTTCTCTGGTCCTGGTGATAAGGTGATGCTGACCTTGGAAGAGTTCTGTGAAATGTCCTAAAAGGAGAAGGGGTTTTTCATCTGAGTTGCATGGACTCTGTGAGGACACGGATGAAGCCAGCTACCCAACAGACTTGGCTCTATTTATATGGCAGTCCCTTAAAAACCAACCGACAAAAACACTATTTTGGTAGAAGGGAGGCCTATTTTAAAGTAGATATGGTTATAAAATTCAAAGTGAGCATTCACAGAGGAATTTATTTTTGACAGTAATCTGAAGGTACAGCCAGAGTTTCCTTCAAGATTCTTCATGATTCCTGGGAATCAATAAATAACAAAGTAACTACTGCAATAGTAAGTAATGTCTCTCAATTTTATGTGAACATAGATTACATTTATTTTTAAAAGATCTATTGTTACCTTTAAAATTCATATACTGGAAGTCTGCGTTAAGGCTTTAAATTTTTATTTTAACAGAGATCTAACAAAGATCTTTAAAAAAATATTTCCTCTAAAAGAAGAAAATCCAGGGTGCCTGGGTGGCTCAGTGGGTTGAAGCCTCTGCCTTCGGCTCAGGTCATGATCCTGGGGTCCTAGGGTCGAGCCCCGAATCAGGCTCTCTGCTCAGCAGGGAGCCTGCTTCCTTTTTCTCTCTGCCTGCCTCTCTGCCTGTTTGTGATCTGTCAAATAAATAAAATCTTAAAAAAAAAGAAAAAATCCCAGGGTGCCAGGGTGGCTCAGTTGTTAAGCATCTACCTTCTGCTCAGGTCGTGATCCCAGGGTCCTGGGATCGAGCCCTACATCAGGCTCCTTGCTTGGCAGGAAGCCTGCTTCTCCCGCTCACACTCCCCCTGCTTGTGTTCCCTCTCTTGCTGTCTGTCAAATAAATAAATAAAATCTTTTTTAAAAAATTAAAAAGCCGCAAATCTGAAACTAACAGGTGTCAAAGAATGGCAGGATTAGGCTTTACACTTCCTTGATGAAGATAAATTTAGCTAAATTTCTGAAAACCTAATCCTGAAACAGAAAATTCTCTCTATATATGACCAACACCAACTAAAAAAAAAAAAAAAGAACTAAGTTTCACTACCACCTGAATGTGGTAGTGTAGTTTTAACTCTGTTGGGCTAAACAGAGTAAAATAAAATTGCACACATGTCTATGAGTGAAACCATGGATCTCTGAGCCATGGACAAGTTATAAGAATGTGTTTTGAGGTCAGGGATGAAGGTGAAAGCCAAGTTTGTTTTTTTGATTCAAGGCTCCCTTGAGCCCCCACTTCCATCGTTTAACCACCTTGCTTGCTCCAGGTTTTACTCCTTGAAAGCTACACTGATAATGCTGGGGAACAGAGAAGGCTACAGTGAAGTCGCTTGTGAGAACAGGACACTGCTTATGACATCACCTTGATCCTCCATTTGTTCAGTAAATGGGAGGCTCTACCCCTCTCTTTGGATGAATGTGACATTAGGCACTGAGAGAACAAATGTCAGGAGAAACACAGGCATCAGTATATAAGCAAATTGTCAGCATACTAAGTTTCTATTCATCTAGTATTACAAATAGGTATATGTACTGCCCATTTTTGGAAGGTTAGAATGTGTTTATATCTACAAAATTTTGGTAAAGTTTGGTTTGTTTGTTTTCTAGGAAGAAACGAAGTGAGAAGAAGGAAATAATGAATTTTTAAAGACCACTAAGAAGGAAAGAGTAAGAAATTACTTAGATTTAAAAAGGAGCATAAGTTCCATGCAAGGCTTACTTTTTTTCCTTCAAAAACTGTAGCCAACCATTCATGACACAGAAGGAATAGCTTACGCTTAGAAGCCTCCAACATAAAGAGGATCCACCTAGTCAAGAAGCATAATGATGAACAGGCCATCACAAGTGGATTGTACTAGGATTCAGAGCACAGCTACCAAACATTTTCATGAAGCAAAACACACAGCATTTATACTTAAGAAAAAGACATACCCGAATAGGTATGTATATAAAGATATATAGACACTGGTAAGTTGGGCAGTATTGAAAGTGGAAGGAGGGATCGTTTTGTTTTTATATTGAGGAAAGCATAGTATTACAGCTTTATTTATATTGACTTAGTAGTAATATTAGTAAAAGCTAAGATTATTGCATACTATGGTTACTCCCACTTTAGAGAGAGGTCTGAGCAGGAAGAGGAAGTCCTCTGGGGGCCTACATTGCAGACTTGGCCATTAGTTTCAGGGGGAAGAAGCAGGGGCTGTGCATTCTGCATTGAGAATAACTGGGTGCTCCTAACTGTTAATAGACAATATCTCCCATTTGGCTGTTCTTTGAGTTTCATTAGCTGGGAACCCTCCGGGTGGAAGCGGGATAGGCCATAAGATGTCACCGGTATCCCAGTTCCATCCGATCTTACCTTCAACCCTTAGAAGTTTCAATTACCACAAAAAGTCTGGGAAGTAGGGACAATTACACTCATCATATTGATGAGAAAGCAGGCCCAGAGAGTTTAAGTAACTCTTGTGATGGTTGCACAGCCAGTACATTAACAGAACCAGGATGTGACCTCAGATCAGACAGTATTTAAAGACTTTAGACTCTTTTCACTAATCACACTTAAAAAGTTTTCACTTTTGTCAGACACACCTATAAAACATCTGCCTGTGAAGCTACATGGCATATGAGTATGTATTATATGTATATAAATTATGAAAACACATCTGTGAAAAAAACCTCTCAATTTTCCTGGTTACACCTCTGCAGATTCAGCCCAAATATCCTTAAATGCTCTTTAATAGACACTTGTGTGATTCACATATTATGGTTAGCAACAGCCGAATACAAAGGGGGAATGCTTACTTAAGTAATAGATATCTTCATTCCTTATATTCAGCAGAATTAGATGATAAGCTTTCTAATGATATCAAAGAGCATTTCTTTTTGAAATCTTCACATGCAGGGGTTCTCAGAACACTTTACACAAGTGGTTATATCTAAGAGCTGCATTTTGTTCCATCTAAGACAATCATTTTGGAACTAAAAAAATTTGTCTCTATCTTTATGGTTATCAGATAATATACACAAACCATGTTTTATCAAGTTGAAAGCACTGGATTATGGGTCAGCATTTTTTTAATAATTTTTTTTATTATGTTAGTCACCATACAGTACTTGGTTAGTTTTTGATGTAGTGTTGCATGATTCATTGTTTGCGTGTAACCCCTAGTGCTCCATGCAATCTGTGCCCTCCTTAATACCCATCACTGGGCTAACCCATTCCCCAATCCCTCTCCTCTAGAACCCTCAGTTTGATTCCCGAGTCCATAGTCTCTCATGGTTTGTCTTCCTGATTCCCACCCCCTTCATTTTCCTATGGGCCAGCATTCAATTAGTTTTGCTTTGAGCACAAGGAGGTTACAGTCTGCAGGGTGGTTAGCAAGATCCCAAGGAGTGAATGGGCTTCCTTCCTAGGAGGGAGGGAAGACATTTTAGTGCATTTCACTGAGACATCTTCCTTCTTGTTCTTGGTCTTTTTTTCAGCTATGTTCTAATCCTGACATATAGTGATAATTAAAGCTATGCTATACAGTTCCTCCCATTCCCTCAGAAAGCATTCATAGTGGGTAGCAAACTAATTTAAAAGGTGGCCTCTAGGGGTGCCTGGGTGGCTCAGTGGGTTAAAGCCTCTGCCTTCAGCTCAGGTCATGGTCTCAGGATCCTGGGATCGAGCCCCAAATTGGGCTCTCTGCTCAGAAGGGAGCCTGCTTCCTCCTCTCTCTCTGCCTGCCTCTCTGCCTACTTGTGATCTCTGTCAAATAAATAAATAGAATCTTAAAAAAAAAAGGTGGCCTCTAGAACTCAGATCAAGTAGTGGGATATTTAGTATTGTCTGTAGACTCCCACCTTCTGCCACGGCAGAGCAGGACACCACTTAGTTTGGTAGACCTCTGTCATGAGGGCATAGCCTTCTCTGGTCTCTGCAGAAAAAGTGATTAGAAATGTACTTAGTTTTTGTTGGAGAGGGGAATTCCTAGCACTGAGTGCTGGTAGCTGGCCCAGATGATGGCTTCTCTGAAATCTATAATTTTTGGATACCTCTGTTCTGAGGTTTTCTATATGATGATTTTCAATAGGGGCCAATCCTATTAAAAAAAAAATTCTCTGAAATCAGATAAATATCTAAATCATTTCTCCAACAATCTATCCGGAATGAGTTTAGGGAGTCTGGAAGTTTATAAAAGTGGGAATTCATCAACAAATACTTACTGAGCACCAACAATGAGCAATCACTGTTCTAGGAGCTGGAAATAGAAGTAGGATACACAAACCAAATGATGCCATCACAGTTTGATATACTATTTATTTATTTAGTTATTAATATGGGCAGCCTATTCAACATTACAGATGTTTTTCAAAACCTATAATAAAATATAGTCCACTATCCAGCCCAGAAGAAGACAATGAACAAGATCATTCTTACAGTAAGTGTAGCATAAGCAATCACAATAACAGTCCCTTTCCTGGACATCAAAGGGAACAATCAACTGAAGTTTCTTTACCTCCACTGAGGTTTTAATTTTCTTGAATTATAGCTGTTTCAATCAAAAAAGTCCGACTTCAATCACCCCACAGCTTTGTGCAGCATCTCCCACTGGAGACTAAAGAGTTCCTGTCACCCAGGGCAGCCCGTTCCACTGTCCTGTAGTCCTTCCATATTGGAGCCCATCAGACCTTTCAGCTAGGATTTGTCAAACTTGTGCATGGGGACAAGATACACAGGTCACAGGGAGCTTTTGATTAATTTACAAAGATTGTGTTTCAAAGTTCTAAAAACCCATTTGGTGATGGTAGTGGCAGTGAAAGGTACACTGTATTTCGCCAAGAGGGTCTTGTCATCTCTGGAGTCTTGGCGTTGTCACCTTTTCTGGTAGCTTTAAGATCTACTGCAGTTTTCTGTGGCAAGTGGAGGTGGGAAACTAACAGCTGCTGGGTAGAGGCCATCTGCAAAGTGAACTGGACTGGCTACTATGGCTTTTATAACCTGCTTCCTTTCTTCAGTATAGACAGACTTCTTTCTTAATCTTTTTTCTATGTCCTGCTAGTTCTATTTTCTTAAATCTGTTTTTCCTATGTCCTGCTAGTTCTAGTGTAAGATTTAAAAGGACTATGACAGAGGAAACTTCTTGCTTTCATTTCAAGCTGATGAAAAACAGCAAAAAAACAAACAAAAAAACCCAAAAAAACCAACAACCCCACCCTCCAATGAGCTATACTCAATTTCCTCAGTTGAAAACAAATGCCAAGTGAACTTTTAAAGTGTTGGACAATGCTGATGTCAGACTGTACATAGATCAGATTCTAAAATATAAGCCCCCCAAACCAAAAAAGATGTTACTTAGTGTAACACAGATTCTTCAACCCCTTAGTTCCATGCTGAAAAATACAAATGATTTCAATGTTAGGCTTCAGTGATGACAGCCAATTAAAAATGAAATTAAAAAACCTCAGGGAAGTCCTGCCAAGTTTATGGCAGTTTCAGGAGTCTATGTAGTTAGGAAGAAGGAGAAACCATAGGGTAAAGAGTGAGAGCACTGGATTTTATTAACTCTAGGTACCATTGGTTTGACATTAGTAGGTAAGACTAATGAATGAGCGGCTATACAGTTTTTTGGTCACTGTGCTTCCCAAGCACCAAAAAAATGGAGCTATTTTTACTATTCAGTTCCATCCTTAGTAAGCTAGACAGATCCTGCTGCATTCTTGTTTGTTTCTAATTTACCAGTACATTATTATGTAGTTTACCAAGTGTGAGGAGCAAGTCATTATGTAGTACCAAGTTTACATCATCATAGGACTACAACATGCACATTCTACTTAATGTAGCTCAAGCAACAGGAATACAAGAGAACAGTTATGGGTGGAGACTTGTTTTTGACAAATTCATGTTCACACTAACTATGGGTTTAGAAATCTTATTAGGCAGGTACCTACAGCAGTTCTTCAATTGGTACTGGAACATTACACGCATGCACAAGTGATATGGAAGAAAATGAAGCAGAAGAGGCAGATGGATGGAGGACAAAGGGGAAATCAGAGGTGGGATAATGCCATGTATCCGGGAGGGGCTGTTTTCAGCTGTCCACAGTAAGTCTCTGCTCTGTGAGAGAGGCCTGTTGGGCAACACTTTTGTTCTCATGACTGCGAAGTTTGGATACAACATCTAGAAAGGCCAAATCCTGTACTTCCTTGTATAAAGATTCTGGAAGACAAAAAAAACAAGGTAATAGATATGCTTCTGTTAAACTGTTCTAATCTTAATATACAATCTATCCAGTACATATACCCGAGATGTTTATTTAGAAGATACCAAGTTATAAAACTAGGGGCAATTCTGGAAAAACTGTAGCAGTCCAGAAATGCTAAAACACTAAATAAAAAATTTATTTATTTATTTATTTATTTATTTGACACACAGAGATCAGAAGTAGGCAGAGAGGCAGGCACAGGCAGAGAGAGAGGAAGGGAAGCAGGCTCCCTGCTGAGCAGAGAGCCGGATGTGGGGCTCGATCCCAGGACCCTGGGATCATGACCTGAGCCGAAGGCAGAGGCTTTAACCCACTGAGTTGTCCAGGTGCCCCTGCTAAAACACTTTTAAAGACAAGTGTTGGACATAGCAGTAGCCTAGAAATGTCTTCATTAGAGATGTGTTATAATAAATCAGAGGAACTTTGCTTGCCATATTTATAAATTGTCAAGTTCATAAGTCTAAGTTTGATTAATGAGTTATAATGAAACACAGCTCACTGTATAATCTCAAGTTTCAGTTATATACCCCTTGACTCCATCATCAGTTCAAATATGAAGTCCAATGACAAAAATAGATTTGTTTCAAAATAATTTTGTGGCAAATGAAGAAGGTTATACTTCATATCCCTTCAACAAATTTCTGTGACAAAAGGCTTCCCTTTTGATATCTAATCTTCCTCTTTCTTGCTTTCTTATTTATTTATTTTAAAAAGATTTTAGTTATTTGACAGACACAGTGAGAGAGGGAACCCAAGCAGGGGAAGTGGGAGAGGGAGAAGCAGGCTTCCTGCTGAGCAGAGAGCCTGATGCAGGGCTCGATCCCAGGACCCTGGGATCATGACCTGAGCCGAAGGCAGAGGCTTCTACTCTATAGCTCTAATAAAACAGTATGGTGCTGAAATGAAGACAGACCTACAGATCAACAGAATAAAACAGAGCCCAGAAATAAACCCTCATATATACAGTCAGAACATTTTTTTTTTAAAGATTTTATTTATTTATTAGAGAGAGAGAGAGAGAGAGCAGAGGCAGAGGGAGAAGCAGGCTCCCTGCCGAGCAAGGAGCCCAATGTGGGACTCGATCCCAGGACGCTGGGATCATGACCCGAGCCGAAGGCAGCCGCTTAACCAACTGAGCCACCCAGGCGTCCCCAGTCAGAACATTTTTGACAAAGATTTGACATTTAATAAGGAAAGGACAGTTTTTCAACAAATGGTGCTGGTAAAACTGGAGAACCATAAGCCCTTATATATAAAAATTAAATTAAAAGCTAAATAAGTTTCAGTTATATACCCCTTGAGTCAAGGGGTAATAAGACTCAAAATATAAAGGAAAAACTTCATGACATTGGATTTGGCAATTGTATCTTGGATATGCATCAAAAACACAGGTAACAAAAGGAAAAACAGATACATTAGACTTCATCAAAATTAGAAACTTCTGTGTACCAAAGGTTACTATCCAGAGATTGAAAAGGCAACCCCCAGAATGGGAGAAAATATTTGAAAATCATATATCCAATAAGGGATTAATATCCCCCAAATATAAGGAACGCTTTCAACTCAGCAACAAAATAACCCAACTAAAAAATGGGCAAAGGACTTGAATAGACATTCCCCAAAGAAGATACACAAGTGGGCAATGAACACATGAAAAGATCCCCTACATCACTAGTCATGAGGGAAATGCAAATCAAAAGAATAGTAAGATAGCACTTCATAACCATTATGATGGCTACTATAGAAGAAAAAAATAACAAACGTTAGGATGTAAGAAATTGCAACCCATGAGCATTGCTGGTGGTAGGAATGAATATGATGTACCCACCGTACAAATAGTATGGTAATTCCTCAAAAAATTAAATGTAGCCATTACTGTATGATCCAGCAATTCCACTTCTGTATATACCCAAAATGATTCAAAGCAGGAACTGAAAAAATACTTGTGCACCCACGTTTTCATAGTGGCATTATTTATAATAACCCAAAGGTGAAAATAACCCAAATATCCATTGATAGATGAATGGTTAAACAAAATGTGATATATACATATAATGGGGCATTATTCAGCCTTAAGAAGGAAATGAGATTCTGACATAGGCTACTATATAGATGAGCCCTGGAGACCTTATGGTAAGTGAAATAAGCCACATAAAAAAGAATATTATATGATTCCACTTATATGAAGTACCTAGAGTAGTCAAATTAATAGAGACAGAATGGTGGTTGCAAAAAGCTGGGGGAATAGGTGATTGGGGAGTTATTTTTTAGAGTACTGAGTTTCAGTTTGAGGGGAAAAAAAGGTAGTGATGGCTGTACAGCAGTGTGAACTACTCTGCCACTCAACTGTACATTTAAAAATGGTTATAATGGTAAATTTTATGTATATTTTACATTAAAAAAATGCCTCAGTAACAGTCTCAGCTAGGAAATAGAAGACACAAAGAAGGGGCAAGTGGGAATTTTAGACCTCAAAACTATGGTTAGTGGAGAGGCTCAACAGCAGAATGGAGGGGACAGGAAAATCAGTGAACTTTAAAACAGGACAACAGAAATTACTCAATTTGAACAAGAGAGGAGATAAACTGGGAAAAAAAGGAACAAAAACCTCAGGAGCCTTTGGGATATAATTAAAGATCTCACATTCATACCATTAGAAGATCTGAAAGGAAGGGAGAAATAGGGTGGAGCCAAAAAAGTACCTGAAGAAGAAATATGGTTAAAAAAACTTTTCAAATTTAGCAGAAGACATAAGACTGCCTACTCAAACTTGAAACAGGATAAACCCAAAGAAATCCATGCCAAGACACATCACAGTCAAGCTTGAAAATTAAAGACCAAAAAAATCTTGAAATGACACCTTACCAAGATGGGGGAAAAAGAATTGGAAGACTGTGGATTTCTTTTAAGAAACCATGGAGGCCAGAATAAAATGGCACATTTTTTAAGTGTTGAAAAAAAAAGAACTGTCAAACCCAGAATTCTCTACCCAGAGAAAACATTTTTCACAAATGAAGGGGAGAGAAGCCAAGATATTATAAAATAACAGAAAACAATTTGTCACCAGCAGACCTAACCCAAAACAGTGGCTAAAGTAAGTTCTCTAAACAGAAAGGGAATGTTTAAAAAGAGGAGTTTTGGGGGCACCTGGGTGGCTCAGTGGGTTAAAGCCTCTGCCTTCGGTTCGGGTCATGTTGGGATCGAGCCCCACATGGGGCTCTCTGCTCGGCAGGGAGCCTGCCTGCCTCTCCACCTACTTGTGATCTCTGTCTGTCAAATAAATAAATAAAAATTAAAAAAAAAAAGTTTTGGCACATCAGAAAGGAAGAACAACACATATAGCAAAGGTACAGATAAATATGACTTTTCTTCTCTCAAGTGTTCTGAATTATGTTTGATGGTTGAAAACAAAAATTATAACAATGTCTAATGTGGTTCTAAATGTATATCTGAGAAAGTTGTAACTGGGGGGAGGGTAATGAGAATAAATGTTCAAGCAATCAATAAGAAGTCAGGAACGAGAAACAGAAAATAAAAAAATGAAATGCAGACTTAGCCATAACATCAGTCATTACATTAAATGTAAATGGTCTAAATACACCAGTTAAAAGAGACTACCAGTGGATTAAACACGTCAGTGACCTAACAAGGTGCTCTCTACACTTCCAAGTATAATGATAAAGCAGATTGAAACTAAAAGGATGGGAAAGGATCCCATGAATGTTATTCAAAAGAAAGTAGAAGGAGCTATATTTATATTAGATAAGATAGACTTCAGAGGAAAAAAGTTACCAGAAAAGAGAGGAACATAATGATAGAATAGTCAATCCACCAGGAAGACAACAGCAATCCAAAAGGTATATGTATCTACCAAAAGAGCTGTAAAACATGTGAAACAACGGGTGCCTGGGTGGCTCAGTCGTTAAGCGTCTGCCTTCGGCTCAGATCATGATCCCAGGGTCCTGGGATTGAGCCTCGCGTTGGGCTCCCTGCTCTGCGAGAAGCTTGCTTCTCCCTCTTCCACTCCCCCTTCTTGTGTTCCCTCTCTAGCAGTGTCTCTCTCTGTCAAATAGATAAAATCTTTTAAAAAATAAAAACAAAAAATAAAATTAAAAAAACCTTACAGAACAAAAAGGAAAAACAGACAAATCTACCATTATTGTTGGAGACGTCAATACCCTGTTCTCAACAACTGACAAAACAGTAGAGTATCAATATATTCTCTTTGCTAAGAATACAGCAAACTCAATTCCACTACCGACAACCAAAAGGATCTAAGTGACATTTCAAGAACACCTTACTCAATAATAGTAGAATACACTTTCTTTTAAGTATTAATGGAACATATACCAAAATATGCCAATGATTTCTTGAACAAATTCCTTAGCTAATATCACAATATACAAAACCAAAACTTGTTCATTTTTTTAACATTGTTATTAAAAAGATTTTATTTATTCACTGAGAGAGCAAGAGAGAGCACAAGCAGGGTGAAGGGCCAAAAGGAGACATAGATTCCCTGGCTGAGCAGGGAGCCTGATGGGGGACTGGATCCTGGGACTCCGGGATCATGACTTGAGCTAAAGGCAGATGCTTAACTGACTGAGCCACCCAGCACCCAGATCTTATTCTTTATACAAAATTTTTCAGGGGTTGATGGAACTTAGAGGTATTCATTTTTTAACATTGATTTTTGCCTATTTGCCATATGATTTTTTAAGTTTTTTTTGGAGAGAGGGCCTCTCAAAATCAGACTCTGCTGAGTGTGGAGCCCTATGCAAGGCTCGATCTCATGACCTGGAGATCATGACCTGAGCTGAAATCAAAAGTTGGATGCTCAACTGACTGAACCCTCCTGTGCCCCATGATACTTTTATTATTCTAGTGAGAATCTTCTGGAAATATTTTCAAGTAAAAGCTTTAAAACCCAAAGCCACCATTTATTACTATTCTATATTTAATGTCAACCATATGTTGATAGATCTCATATAATAGAAGAAATGCTTACCAGACCCCATGAGAGCACAAATCAGGACCATGGAATTATATTTGATTTCAGGAGCACTTCTCTCATCTGCTAGCAGTCTGTGTAAAATCTGTACAAGTTTAGCACTTTCTAGATCTTTCTCAGCAGTGCCTAGAATATGAAATAAAGTATCCGTTATATCCACTGTTTATGAACCTGGTACAATGTGGTTAAACACTCATTCTTTTTCTAGAACTGACCATACAAAACAAAAGGAACTGATAAATAACGATGACCTAGAGATACAATATTAAATTCATACCTTGCTAAAATAGAGTTAAATTTCAGCAGATATTATGGTTTAAGCTTAATTTAGTATTAAAATATTCCTTTTAATATGAGGCAGTTAAAAAATCTTTATTATGGAAAAGGTTAAACACATACAATAGCAGAAAAGATTATATAATGATACACTATTTACTATTATCTTAAAAAGTTATGGCCAATCTTGTTTCATCCATCTCTAGTTTCATTCACCTACTCTTACCTGTCCCAAATTATTTTGGAGCAAATCCTAAAATATGACATAGTTTCTTCCTTATGTATTTCAGTATGTATTTTTAAGAGATGAAGACTCTTAATGCAATTCCTATCGAAATCCCAGAGGATTTTCTGTAGAAAATCTGTAAGTTTATA
>RCUC01117979.1:0-28837 GCA_003697995.1 Taxidea taxus jeffersonii
AAAAAAAAATCACATTGGTAGGATCACAGTCAAAGAATAAAATAGCTCAATTAAAACAAACAAACAACCCTAGCAGTAAAGAGTAAGTTTAATCTTTTGGTGATAAAGAATTCAAAATAATGATTTCTTCGCACGACTCTGATTTGGGGCTGCTGAAATTTAATTAAATGGGGAGGGAGGGTCCTCCAAACGGTTTGCCATGTCAGTAATAGTGAACATTCTAAAAGAAGGAAACAGTATCTTGAGCACTCCTTTCAATTACAGCTTAAAAAGCTCAGAGATAAAATTTCATACTCTTAATTAAAGTTCTTATGGTGGTGTAAGCCTTCTTAGCCTACCCAAAACATTCAGGGCTGTGCTCCAGAGACAATCTTCCAACTGTGTTCTCTCTCTCTCTCAGTCTTCAAAAGCAAGAGACATTTGCAGCCAGGACCAAAACTAATGGGACTTTTTTAGGTGGTGGTGGGGGGCGGGGGGATAGTTGAGATCTCCTTCCCTCTATTTCACCTCCTCTGAAGGGAAATATGGCACGACATCTTGAATAACATTCATATTTGAGATTTCTCAGGCTTCTACATATTTTTCTGCTTCATGTCATTCATAATTGTCCTCCCAGAAAAAGTGGAGCTGCCACTACTATTTAAAAAAGTTTTATGTCCCTCAGTTTAAAAATACACAGAGTCCTCCGAGTAGAATTCCAATTACTAAGTGTAGAAAACAGAAATAGAAAAATCGCCATTTGGCAAACACCACAGTAATGGATGTTAAAATTAGGAGGTGAAAGAATAATGAGGAACAGTATGAACAGTATAGTCTCAAGCGTCTACCCTGAAAGATGCTTCCTAATTACCAAGGTCAAGAGCTGTAACAACAGAGGCATTTGCAGGCATCCCTTAACCAAGGGATCAAAATTCACATCATCAGAAGCAAAACACCTGGGCATCGTGTGTCTCCTGATGGGATGCCCTGAGAAGGGTAGGGGGGCACTTCTGTGATGGTCTTGCTAAAACCGTAAGTCTTGCTATAATTAATCACAAGCAAACACCAAGAGAAGGGATGGTCCATGCTCTTCAAAAATGTGAAGGTGGTAAAAGCTACCAAGGAGGACCGAAGAAAACGTCCTAGATTCAAGGGAACTGAAGAGATCGGACAACAAATGTGAGATGGGAATCCCCTCCTGGACCTAGGACCAGAAAAAGGATAGCAGTGGAATCTGCATCCACTCTGGAAATTCATAGTACTGCGTCAGTGTTAACGTGACCGTTTTGATAGACCTATGATGGTTAAATAAGCTGTTGACATTTGGGGAAGTTGAGTAAAGGGTGTTCAGAAACTCGTGGTATTTTCTGTGATTTTTTTTAAAGTCTGAAATGATTTCAAAATGCAAAGTTAAAAGCTGAAAGTCACTAGAAAGTTCATAAAGGAAAAGAAAGGAAGCATAGCATAGCCATCAAGTGAATGGATTCCTAAACTGCCAGGATACATGCCAATCAATCGTTGGTAATTCCCAAATCTTACTCTGAATGAGGGGCTTAACTTTGTGTGCTTCCCACTTGAACCAGTTACTATCAACCCTGTCCTCCTGGACGTTGTCCCTGACAGAATTTCATAAATAAGGTAAGCGCCTAATTTGGAGGCAAGGCAAGTCTCTATTTTTTATAGCGGATTCCCAGAGCAGTGTTGTTGCCAGAGGGTAAATGAGGCTGGTGGAGGAGCGTGTGTGCATGCTGAGGGCCCTATCCATTCTGACATACCGCCTAATGTTTCATTTATCTTTGAAATATCCTCCGAAGGGGTGGAAGTGGGAAGGAAGATGGTTGAGGAATGCAAAGAGAAACAACAAAATGGACACCGGGACACTACGTAGGACTCTCCTAGAGCCTTGTAACAACTCTGCCTTGTTGCTTGAAACTCGAGTGAGAAATGTCTTTTTCTGGACTGGACCTATACTCTGTCATCTGCTACAGATAATACGGGCTTTAGCTTTCTTTGTGTTTATGCAGAAAAGGGATCAAATTCCTTCAAGAGCAAAAGCTTCACTCCACTGGCCGCAACTTCCCAGCACTGCAAGGTACAGTTTCCCGAACCGCCACTATGTGGTAGCGAAGGCAATAGAAAGAGTTTGTCAGAATTGCACTAAAATCTCATCGGAAAAGCTTGATCTACTCCCCCCCCCCCCCCCCCCCCCCCCCCCCCCCGCCCAGATACTGGTCTCAAATGAAATGATCCTCACTGGGGAATAATAGAAAATTGAAGCCAAAAATGAATGTGCGAAAGCCATCATTTTTGCTCGGGTATTTCCAGTATTGCAGGGTGTGGAAGAAAAGATGAGAAATTTGCTGTCAGCCCTTTGTAACGACCTGGGCCACACAGAAGTAATAATACTGAAAATACTGAAAGGCAGGGAAGAAGCTGTCCTGGAGTAACACCCCTCTCCCCCTCCCCGACACCCCACCCCCCCTCCTTTGCCCTGAGACTCCACGGACCGAATCCCGTTCAAGGGATTTGGGCTCTGTGTTGGGTCTGACTTGGCCAAGGTCGGGGCCGAGGGAACACTTGGATGCCAGTGGGCTTCATTCCAAGATCCAAGTTCTTTCTTATCTCTGGCCTCCCAAATCAAAATAAAGTTGGCTTGCAGAGCCTGTGACAATGGAGAGGTGTCCAGGGGAGTGGATGGTGGAAAGCTGGTATCCCCTAGAAGGAGGGACTGCGGGAAAGGCCCGAGAGAACTCTTAAAGGGACAACAGAGAGGTACAGAAGCACTGGAAGTAGAAGGTACGGAGGAGTCTTCCTATCAGGGTCAGCGTGGGCCAAGGAGAAAGACCACAGTGGGAGCTAACAACAGGGGACAGAAGAACCGTACCAAGCTGACTGTGAAAGCCTCTTTGAGCATATTTATCTCAAAGTGAAATATAGGGGCCCCTTCTAAAATTCCACGTCATTACACTAGGTGTTGACGACTGGCCTAGGACACAGAAATGGGGACTGCATGCCTTTTGAAAATGTTTTTTTTAACCATGACAAGAAGCTCCCACGTGGATAAATGGGTTCTACGCATCTTAATTCTTCCAGCAACTGTCCTCTTATGAGAGAGAAAAACAGAGACAGAGACATGGATGCAGAGAGAGAGAGAGAGAGGTAAAAGGGGAAAAAAATGATCACGAGGAGAAACACTTCTCACAGATGGACACTGCACCCTTCCAGTGATATGTGTTTCTGGGGGTACACGGCCGAGGACCGGAGAGAAGCTAGATCTCACAGCCTATTTACTCTTACATACCATCCCAACAAGCTTGGAAATCCATTTTCAATGGACCCACAGCAAAGAGGAAGCAGCAAATGACCACCTACAGAAGGGATGATAGAGCTTTCCTGTCTTACTGCAGTAAGTCTATTAAACAGAAATGGGGACATAAAAATGATAAAACTAAACCATAAGAACACAATCAACACAAGAAATCTTCAGTATAGGGCAAACTGCCTCCCACTACGCCTTGAGGCTATCACCATATTATGCATAATACAACAGTAAATAATAAATGTTCACTGATGTCCCCAAGTTGGCCAGAAATGATTAAATTATCTTCACCAGAGTAAGAAGCCAAGAAGTACATAATTTATGTTGGAAAGATTTCCAGCATGACAGTGTGCGTGACTGTGGGAGTCTCTGCCAATGGCTTCTACGGTACTTCTTGTCTATTCATTCTTTCATTTGACAGATTATTGACTGAGCACACTGGAGAGTGGCAAGGTTCCTACTCTCATGGGGCTCACCATCTAGTTTGTACCTTTCATGCTCAAACACACATTCCTACCAGGAAAGCTTGCACAAGTGTTTGGACTTCTTGTGGTCAGTGCTACGTACTGAGTCTCGAAGAAGTTTTAATTTATTTTTGGATCTGAGCGACCGAAACTGGCCAAAGTCTTGAGTCAGGCAGCAATCGAAGAGCAGTCACTACCTGAAGAAACAAGATCCATGACCAATGCAGACAGCTTTGCCTGCACAAAAATCTAACAATACCAAAGGCCAACAGAACTACAATCCTGAGTTGGTCAGTTCTTTCTCCTTGTTACGGTAATTAATTTGGACACACATGCCTTCTTATATTTAGGCTGTAATATCTTATACCTGAATCACTCTACAGTTAATCAATGCATTTGGGAATGGGACACATATATTTTAAGGAGGGATTCAATTTTTTTTTTTTAAAGAAAATTCCTAGATAGCTTGATATTGTTTGAAAATTTTACAGGGTCACAAAAATCATAACTGAATAGGATAACCTAGATACAATAAAATTACTTTTCATTTTCTTATTATTTTATTTATTTTTTTAAGATTTTATTTATTTATTTGACAGACAGAGATCACAAGTAGGCGGAGAGGCAGGCAAAGAGAGAGGTAGAAGCAGGCTTCCCACTGAGCAGAGAGCCCGATGTGGGGCTCGATCTCAGGACCCTGGGATCATGACCCGAGCCGAAGGCAAAGGCTTTAACCCACTGAGCCACCCAGGTGCCCCTTTTCTTATTATTTTAGGGACCCACGAGTTTCTTTCCCCTTTTGAGGGCAAATCTTAAAAACTGTAAACTTCTGTTTGTTGTTCTGGTTAAAGATTTGTATTTATTTGAGAGAGAGAGGGAGAGAGAGAGTGCCAGGGAAAGGGGTAGAGGGAGAGGGAGAGACAGTCCCAAGCAGACTCTGCGCTCAGCAGGGAGACGGACAAGGGGCTGGATCTCACAACCTTGAGATGATGACCCAAGCAGAAACCAAGAGTTGGACGCCTAACGGACCAGCCAGGCGCCCCTGGAAATTTTTGTCTTAACTAGCTCTTTCTTGGAGGAAAACATGAGACTGAAAATTTTCTCTAATGTCTGGGTGCAAAGGTCGTAGATGCACTAGAGCGTCGGAAAGCACACATTTTAGAATTGCAGGTATCTCGGTTCCTGTCTCTCCTACCTCCCAGATGTGTGTCAACGCACAGTTTATTTTCTCCGGGCTTCCACTGGCTCAACAGTAAAACGACGCTGGTAGAATCGACCCCACCGGCTATGGCCAAAACGAAATGAAATGCCAGCGTGTAGTAAATTCTTAATAGGTGAACGTGCTGAATTTTCAAATGGACTCCAATATCCCTGCGCTTTGTATCCAGAATGATAGCACAAGGGAGCTCAAACCGGATGTGTTTCTGAATCAGCCATGAGCTTTCCTTTCTCCTTGGAAGAGAGGCTCACCTTCCCCTGAGGCTGGGCTTCCTAGTAAGCTGAAGTTACTAAGGAACAACAACAAAATAAAAGGGCAGCGTGAAGGCAGGAGTCTGCTCTGGAGACCAGGGGCCGGCTTGCCATTACTTCCTGAAGAAGGGGGTGAGCCTCTCCATGGTGTGTTCAAACACCTTCTATCGGAGCTGGTCCCAGATGTCAGATGGGGTCTGGAAAGAGGAAGTTTCAACATCTATGGCCTTGGCAGACACTCTCGAGTTGTTCAAAATAAAGCTCTAGGAGGAGGATGGGTTAAGATGGAGTGAGCGATTTCTGCGTGGCAGGCCGAGGGCTGAGTGCTTGCCGCACTGGTCGGCCACGTGGGGAAGCCAGGTCCCCGAGAGGGCCTCGCCCGTGTTTATGAGCATCCTGCAAGGCCGTCTGTGCCTCGGAACCTCACCATGCGCAGAGTCTTTATATCTCCATTAAATGGCTGTGTACTTGGGTGGATTGATGTTATTTCTAAAGTATGCAGTTCATTTCAAGAGGGGAGAGGGAGGGTTAAGTTGGAAATATTTTTCTATTGAGAAGAAAAATTAAATGTAAGTGGAAATATTTTCATGAAAATGTTTTTATATTTCAACATTTCCCCGAAGCACTCTGATCTCAGTATAACACAGGACTGTGCTAGACTAGAAGGAATGAAGACAAAATGAATTTAAATAAAATTGAAACTGACCAGCGGGGCTGTATTCTCCCAACCTAAGGAAACAATAAAGCCTGGTGGGTAGGGAGGGGGAGGGGAGAGGACCATGGAGGAACCAAAAGAAGAAATAAAAATAAACTCCACTAAAATTTTAAACTCAGAGGAAAGTTTCAGTTTTGTTTCAAAATTTCTAAAATCTAGCTTATTTTTACAAAAGCTTTTTGAATGTCCATGAATCAACAGTCACTTGATAGAACCATAAAGACCTTCTTGATTATTTTCTCTCAACCAAGAAACCCACTGGTATTCAGTCATAGAAGATGACTCGCTTGTTTTATAGCTCTTAGGTTATGGGGAGTAGTCGGTACTGGCCAGTTATCAAGGCTAATAGCTCGGATGATGTGTGCAATTACATAGCTGGTCTGATTGTGTTGCGTCTTTTAAAATTTGCACGCCCCCTTTATTAGCTGTAAATAGGACAGGGGAAATGAAACGCACAGGTCTTACCCTTACCAAAATAAACACATCCTTCAGGAGGAAAGAGTTTTGTCAGTTAATCTTCTGTCTAGATCTGTAGTGTCTAGTAACCACAAGCCGCAAGTGGCTATTCAAATGTAAACTAACTGAAAATGAAATAAAACCTGAAATTCACCTCCTCATCCCACTAGCCACATTTCAGGTGCTCCCCTGCCATACGCGGCTAAGCAACTACTTTCCTGGGCAGGGAAGATACAGAACATTTCCACCATCGCATAAAGTTCTATAGGACAGCTCTGGTCTAGATGAAAGGACAGATCTGTGAGCTCTGGGTATTTACACTGAGTTTTAAAGATGTACACAACATGGTTTACCTGAACTTGGGGGTCACTTTGGGACAGCGTCTTTAAAACACTTTCCATGGGCACACAACCACTTTCCCTAAACCACCTCAATGCAAACGAGCCAAGGAAAACCCAGTTCACAGTGTCTCTTCTCCATCATCTCCAGCTCATTTTTTCTTTTAAGTAGGCTCCCCACCCAGCGTAGGGCTTGAACTCATGACCCTGAGATCAAGAGTCGTCAAGCTCCACCAACCCTTTCTACCACCCCTCCACCGACTGAGCCAGCCAGGTACCCCCTCCAAGTAATTGAAAGCTTACTTTCAATTGTAAAACAGCTCTCTTCCCCAATAACAGAAGCTCTCACTCAAAACATGAACAGGATTCCTACTGCCTATAGAGAAAGGAGTTATTTGCAGGCAAAAGGACAAATCATTATTTTTAGATGGAAAGACCTTCCCAAGATACATTTAAATATTAACACACATAGCAGGTGTTAAACATTAAAACACACAGCAGGCTTCCCCCTATATGGCCATCATCACACTTCTATTTATTTAATGTCTACATTCCCTGTCCAAGTGTCAGGCTGATAGGAGCAGAAAGCAAGTGTTCTGTTTGCTGTCGTACACCCATTACAAGCACAGTGCCTGGGACAAAACAGATGCTCAGATTTTTGTGGAATGATTGAATGAAACTTAAGAAGAATGGTATTTTGCTAAAGAACAGCAAACATCCTTTTAGAGCCTGGATCCAATTCTTTTATATTTGGACAGCAATCCACCCTTTATTTTCAGATGCAAACCTAAAATAACTCCGCAGACGGATTCATGCAAGCATGTAAGTTACGGTTCAGTATCTTTCATACTCAGCCATGGCTCCTTCTAAAAGGCGCAGCAAAAGGCACAGCACTAAGCATTTCACATATGCTATCTATCTCATCGGCCCCTCACTCTGGTATCTTTGCTGTGAGAAGGAGGAATTTCAGGCTTAGGGAAATGAAGTGACCTGTCCAAGGTCACAAGAGCTATGGACATAGAGTTGGAAAAGCTCCCCTGGTAACCATTATGGATTGCCCCCATTGTCATGCCTGGTTATACAATCAGCTCCTGCTTGGGTCAGGAGATCTATAAGGGTCCCAGGCACTCTTTCAGAGGAAGTGGGGGACTCTGTATCTTTGGACCTCCAGAGTTTAGCAGAACATCTGTTCTGTAGGCAACCACGAATACTTTGCTGCCAAAGCTCAGTAGTCCTAATGGTTCCGGGGGACCCAGCAGCGGGGAAAGTGTCACGTACTAGGGTCACTGGAGGGGGTCAGAGCTCCGCACACCTCACCCACACAGTGACCTTGCCCCCTACACAGCAGCGCCATGCTTTGGCCCCTTCATGCTTGCTTCTGCATGCGGACCAGCTGCATGGCCCTGGGAGAAGCGGGCAGCACTTCAAATGTTACCATTTTTCTCGCTACTCAGAATTTCTGCCCCCAAACCCTGTTACTTTAAAAACACACTTGATGAAAGTTCAGTAATGATCCACTGGGCCCCAGGTGTTGGTCCCATAACTCAGGGGCTCAGACTTCCTTGTTTGGCCCTGATTCCCTCAGGTTAGAGGTTCTAGAAGTCTGACCTGTAAGCGTTCGTTTTCATTAAAAAAAGAAAAAAGCCACTATCAATAAAGCAGGTTCTGAAATTTACCCATAGAAAGAGCAATTTTATTTTTAATATTTACAGAGGGTTTGCCGAACAGGGCCCAAAAGGGCCCAAGTAGAATAAGAGGCGCCTGTCCTTATGGAAGAAAGGTAAATGGACATTAATAGGATTCCCTACTAAGGGACTGTGCATAATTCTCAGTTATTCTCTCACTGGTCCTGTGAAGTGGGTAAAATGTCAATCTATGGCTGATTAAAAAAAAACAACCATTAGAGTAACTCACGATTACTAAGCGCCTGCTCGGCGCAGACTCAGTGCCAAGCACAGTTAAGCCTCACAGCTCCCCCAAGGGAGAAGTATTATCACCCCCTCCTACCGATGAGGAAAGACGGGCTCTGAGGGTCAGTCATGTGTCCAAGGTGTCAGTGTGTCTGGCTCTGTCGTCCAGGCTGCCATTATACAACATGGCTTCTCCCCGGGACTGGGGGACACGCATGAAGTAAAGGGTGAACCTAGGACCACGGAGGACACACCCCAAGGATGCATGTTTCCTACCCAGTCGGGGAGAACAGGGCTCACAGGAAAAGGAGGAGCAGCACTGTGGGGGGGGGGGGGGGGGGCGTGGGCTCAGGAGGGGCAGTCTGAAGTTGGTTCTAGAAGATAGGGCTCATCTGGCACTGGGGAGGCCAGGTAAGTTAAGGCCACAGGAGGACCCCACATAGTCACAGGAGCAGAGTAGTCTGGTAGCTGGCAGACTCACAGGCACATGCTGGGGGTGGGGAGGGGTTGGAGGCAAAGGCAGGTGGAAGTCAGATGCCAAGAGCTCAAAGCCCAATCCTGCAAGGCCGAAAGAGGGGAACCCGGCGCGAGGGTGGGGGGATGAGAGGCGTGATTTCAGGAGATTCACCAGGTGATTCAAAAACGTGTCTCGAGGCACCGAGGAGCTGAGCAGGCGGGGCTCTTCTGCTGCCCCCATGTAGTTGAACCAGAGAAAGCCACTTGGCTCCTGGGCCGGCCTGCCCTGGCATTCTCCAGCAGGGAAACATGCTTTGGTTATTCAGACGTGACTTACTGGCACAGAGAGGCTGTTGGCATGGAAAAATGAACCGGCTGACCTGGCCAGAAAGGAGCAGGTGACGCAGAAACCCAGCAAAAGATGAGCTCAACATGCCGTGCTGAGAAGGAGGAGGCTTCTGTGAAAGGCCACCGAAGAGCGAGCTGGGAGACAGAGGGAAAGCCGGGGGCAGGCACACTTCTTAAGGTTTTCTCCTTGAGTCCTTACAATATCACATAGACACCACTTTTCCTATCTCTGCAGGGGGCACTGAGGCTCACAGAGGTGAAACCCCCACCCCTACCCCTCCCACTGAGCTAACTGGGGGGTGGGGTGCGGGAGCCAGAGCGGATGTCAGTCTAGCACACTTCCTTGTAGTGTGGTTCTGCCTGCAATCAATCGCTTAATAACTTCCCAAGCTGTTATTATGATGCTGCAGGGAAGCTGACGGCCCAGGGGCCCTCTCCCTCACTGGCTATCACCTCTTGACTCAAAAGAGCCATTTCTCTCCACTCGGAAGCGATAGTGGAACCCATTCAAACAATAACACCATGATTTACGTTAATCTGATCATCTTGGGAAAAAATATTCCTAGCCAGGGAGGGAATATAAATGGACACTTGGAGGAGGAAAAGGAGAGATGGAAAGGGAGAGAGGAAGAGACAGGGAGAGAGAAACCCAAATCACATGTGGTAGCTAACTTGAAATAGGACATGTTTCCTGGGGCTTAAGTAGGTCTAGAAGCTGCTCTTGCAAATCCTGGCCACCACGTGCCATTCCTTCCATTTACGCTTGCAATGGATCTTTTCCCCTTTTCATACCCCAGAAACATCTCCAAAGCCCCAGGGCTGAAAAAGTACACAGGCTGCAGGGCTGAAGGCCCAAACTCCCTCTCCTCCTCATGGCTGCAGCTCCAGGGAATATTTCTGTAATTCCTATAAATCAAGAGATGGTTCTCTCTCTCTCACTCTGACTGTGATGCAGAACACGAAGGAGATCCAACCTCCGCTCAGCAAACCCAAACCTCAAGATCATCATTTTTTTGTTGACAAGGCTTCTCACAAAATATCCCAAACAAGCCACCTTCATAGCTAACTTTTCCCTTCTTTTAAAAAGAAAAGCTAAAGATATCACATGGACTAGCAGCTCTTAGAAAATGGCATTTTTGAACCGAATGCCACATGCCGTATTTTGCCATTTTGCCTGCGCTTCCTGCTTGGAGTCTGTGCAACAGAACAGAAGAGCCTCAGACACTGGAGCTGCTCCAGGCCACGCAAACTCCGCTCCGCATCTTCCAGGCAGCCCTGTCGCAAATAATTCATGTCCACTACGCCCCTATCACACTGAATACAACCACATTGTGCAGCTGGAAATGGGAAACCTGATTCAGATCACAGAAGAAGGTACAAAAACATTTAGTCCAACACAATGCTGCCCTTTTTTTGGGTGTGTGTGTGTGTGCTCATATCTCAAATCTACCAGAGGATAAAGGATTCAAGACCCATGTTGGAAGAAAACACAGAATTAAAATAGCATTCCATGTGTCCAAAAACAGCAACAACAACAAAAAACCACCCAGTGCTTCCAGAGCTGCGCCTGTTTCGGCTGCAGCGTTCTTAACCACAATCAATGCAGCCCATGCACGCAATTTAAAAAGGCAGCACGCTCTCCGCAGAAAATGGTGCATGTTGACAAAGCATGACTTGTCCCACATGGACGAGAATAAAAGGAAAACAAGTCTGACCACAACCCAGCCCCCTTTACTCTGTGGACCAGAGGGTGGAAAAGAAAAAGACCGGAATAGGGGCAGGGAGGCGCAGGCAATGGAGGACCGGGTGCAGGAAGATGCTCTGCCCTACGGGATTTTGGTAAACAGCAGCCTGTAATGGCCACTGTTAGAGAAGGGAAAACAGACATGGAGGGAAACGTGTTTACAACTGCAGCGGCGGCGGGAGGGAGGCGGAGGGAGGGAGGGATTCCCCGACTCTGCGCTCAGCCCGCTCCGCTCCAGTGGGGCCCCAGGGCTGGGTAGTGCTTCGAAGCCCCCCCTCCCCGCTTCATTGTGGGGGGGCACCCCTTGTTTATGGGGAGGGTTACTCCTCCTCCGCTCTGGTGATCGTGTCCCTAATACTCCTGCTGCATCCTTGCGGGATGCCCGCTTGACTGACAGCTGCCCCAGCCAGTCGCCGCCCAGACTCCGCAGAAAGGTGGACTTTCCCAACGAGCCGATTGGACGGCGGGGAGGGCGGGCCCTCGTGATTGGCGTGCTACTCGGAGTAGAAAGTAGTAAACAACCTTGGTCCACCGCGGCGGGGAGGGCGCGGGATGCCAGCTCCCTCGCCCTCAGCTCGAGCTGCGGGCAGCACCCGAGACAAAAGGAACCCGCAGTGGGGAGGCAGACGACGAGGGGTGGCCCAGAAAAGCAAACGCCAGTGGGCGTCCTTTAGAGCCCCTGGGCGAGAACTGCTGACTTGCAACTTCGCATCATTTTTGTTCTGTGCAAAACCGTTAAGGGTCTGTTGCCGCGATTCTTACTCCCCTTCTTCTTTGGGTTGAAAACTCTCATCAGAAGAAAGCGAGAGCCAATTTAGTTGACCCTCCTTCCTGCCAGTCTCCTCCTCCCCCCCCCCATTAGATTTTTAGTTCTGGCTTTCTAGAAGTTGATTTAAATACCTGCACTAAAAATTGTTTTCTCACACAATAGGACGCCGTTAATGGCACAGAGGTGAATCAGATGCCCTGTTAGACCAAGTCATCACAAGTTTCTGGAGCTGGCTCACTGGAAGGTGCCTGTGTTCTGCAGCATGTATATAAAGAAACTTGGGAGGACGGTATTAAGCTCACTTGACAAGAAATAAGCGGTTAACTTGCATTTTCCACAGAGGGTGTAGTTCACCTAGGATACTGCAATCTAAGGTAATTCCCCATCTGGTCTGACTTGAATCACAACCCACTCCTCATTCCGGCCTCACCATCCTTGGGACCATAGCGTGAAAATCTGCGGCGCCCAGCATGGAGGCACAGCTCTCAAGGGTGGCAGCTCCTGGGCTGCCTCCAGGAGGTGTCTCTTGGCCTCCTGGCCTCCGAAGTCCACACAAACAGCCTCCCCCAGGGACATTCTAGAGAGGCCCCGCCCTGTGCCGGTGGAGGACAGGGAAGGCCAGAAAAGGGCACCAGGGAGCTGGACCCAGGAGGGATCTCCACGTCCCTTGTTTCCCCAGTGACTCTACACTGATGAAAAGTCATGCTGTCATTGCTGGCCAGATACCCACATGAGCCAAGTTTAAAACATTAAAGAAAGGTACAAAAGAATCCTTGCAGGATGGAGCTTAGGGCAAACTGGCCGCGGGGGAGAGGGGTCCTCTTCTTCACCTCAAAGCCCATCCTCTTTTCCAGGTTATGGTGCCTGTGTGCTCCAATCATGCCTCGCCCCAAGCAGTCCCCAGAGAAACCTCTCACCCTTCAAGTCACCACTCCTGTAAAAAGCCTGCAGAATGGAGTTAGTCCCCTTTGGACCTTCCGGCCTGCCCTCCCCACCCCCCGCCCCCATGCGTGCAGCCTCCTTCCTTCCAGCCAGTCTGTTCCTGCCCCAGGTCCCTGCACCAGCCACACACACACCCTTCACTCTGACTGTTCCCTCTGCTTTCTAGGCCTTACCCCTGCCTGCCCGGGAGAGGCCACTGTTCTCCATCGCTTCCCCTGTCCCTGCAGAGCTCCTCTGAACTCTGTAGCATGCCTGTCAACACCACTGAGCTTCCAGCACTGTTCCAACTCTGCTTGTGGCCCTGTCCACGTCAGTAGACCTTGAACTTCCTGAGGTCAAGGGCTGTCTGTGTCCTTTTTTGATTCATGTCTCTATTGGAGATACAGGCCCACCATCAACAAACCCCAGGCATGCCAAAAATTTGCATGCTGTCCCCATCCTCTCCTTGTCTCCTCCCTCCCCCCCGCCCCCCCCCCCCGGCCAGTTCCTCCTATTTTCCCACTGGCTCCTTGCTAACATGCTCCCCCAAATCCCCGGATCAGAGACCCTGGCTCTGCCGCTGCCCACCCCTCAGAGGCTCTTTCTGCAGACACAACTGCTCTTAGCTCAGGCTGCTTCCCTTGCCCAGTTAGATCCTTTTCTGCCTTTTCTGCTTAGCAAATTCCTCATCTGCCTAAAAATCACCTCCTACCTTGGGCAGACCTTCCAGGAGCTCCACCACACTCCCTGTTCCCCCAGAGCATTTTTCAGGGTGAGGCCTCTGGGCATCCTCTCCTCCCTAACTAGGGGACTACACCCAGCAAGATCTAGGAGCAGAAAAGCAGATTCACAAATTGGTCCCCCCAGGCAGCTGCAGAGCCAGTGCAGTGCGCTCTGGTCTCCAGACAGGACACACGCTGCGTTACAGGCTTGTCTCTGCCACAGGGCCCCTCCCTGCCCTTTCTTCCTGAAGGTTCCTCTGTGTCCGAGAGTGGCTGGCTGCTTCTCAACCTTTAGGTCCCCACTCAGATGTCGCCCCACTGTGCCCACCTGCTGACCACTATCACACAGATCTGTTTAATTTCTTCATGAGATTTAACTATCATCCTTCTTATCTGATTATCTACTTGTTGGCTTTGTAGTCGGTCTCCCGTCCCCGGGGTATGAGCTCCGGTTAGGACAGGACATTTTCATCTGCTGTGCTCACCACATCTTCAGTGCCCCTATGGAAATGCCAGACTCATACCAGAAGTTCCAAATTAACTTTAAGCACAATAAAGGTCAATTGAGAACAAATCACTCAGCACTGTAACCAGGTGAAGGGAAGACAAGCTTTTGGGGAAGGCTTGCTTTAGTAAATATCCTAAGGCTGACAGTCTGTAAACAGACAAGAGAAAGACAGGATGAAGCTCTGTGGCCCCACTTGACCCAAGGAGTTCCAGGTGCTCTGAGCACCCCAGGGTCCCCCACCTGTGCCTCCAGGACCCTGTGCCCAGTGTAACACGTTATGTGCACCATCCCTTATATACTCCCGAATGGATACAGATTAATGGTGGGAAAAGGTACACTGGTACTGACAAACTTAGTACTTTCAATAATAAGAACTAGCCCTGCTTTAAGCCTCTTACCATCAATTAAATTTTTTTGGTATAAGTAATAACTACATGGCTCAGAAATGAAAAAAGAAGTGTAGCTACAAGACAGGGCACAGGCTCGTCCTTCTCGGGATTCTTTGCTTTCAGTATTTGCCAAAAAGGAGTATTTTTATTTCTCTATTTTACACAAATAAAAACCTTTTGTACACACTGTTCTGCTTGCTATTTTGTTCACTTACTATACCATGGAGATCTCTGTTTTAATGGCTACATAATGCTCCACCCTAATTTAGTGGTTCCCAAACTTGTCTGTATGTTGGAATCACTTGGGGAACCTAAAAAAAAAGAAGGAAGAGAAGGAGGAGAAGGAGAAGAAATCTGTGTTCCACCTTCCAATGACTGATTTAATTGGTCTGGGGTGTGACCTGAACTTTGAAATTTAAAAAAAAAAAAAAAAATCTCCGGATGATTATAGTGAGCACCTGAGCTTGGGAGCCCTTGCCCTCAGTGATCTGTTTCCTTAATGATGGACATTTGGGTTATTTCCTATCTTTTGCCAGATCGAACAATGCTATAATGAATAATTTCACACAATTGCCATTTTGTATGTGTGCAAGGATATGTGTTGGGTAAATGCTTTCCCTAAAGTTGGTGCATCTGAGGATGGGTGTGTGCGTGTGTATCTTGAGAGATACTGTCAAATTCCTTTCCACGGTGTGCTACCATTTTGTAGCCCTCTCAGCAATGTGGGGCTGTTTTCCCAGGGGTTCATCATCTGAATGTGTTATCAAACATTTCATTTCCCTCCCCAATATGAGAGGTAAAAAAATGTATCTCAGTGTAGTTTTAATTTTCATTTCTTTTACAAGTGAGATTAAACATTTTTTCACATGTTTAATAGGTATGTGTATTTCCTTCTCTGTGAATTATCTGTTCAATGTTTCACCCCCAAATCTGTAGGAATTGTGAATCTTTCCCTTATCAATTTCTAGGAGCTATAGTGTGTGTGTGTGTGTGTGTGTGTTTAAAGTAGGAAGATTTGCTCTTTGTCAGTGACAGAAGTTGCATATATTTTCCCAGTTTGGCGTTTATCTTTGTTTATGATTTTTGGCTATGCAGAAATTTTTTGTTTTTTAAATAATGTATTCAATTCTTATGAATATTCTCTTTTTTGGTTTCTGGATTACACGCTGCCACCAAAAAGGCCTTCCCCACCCTAGGGTTATAAAGGAATTCCCTCATATGTTCTTTTAGGATTTTAATGGTTTTGTTGTTTACATTTTTACCTTGGATCCATTTGGAGTTTAACCCGGTGTATGGTATGATGGATGGACCCACCTTGATTTCTTTTCCAAATGACTACCCATGCCCCAATGCCAGTAAATGAAGCATTTATCTTTATCCCACTGATTTCAGAGGTTACCTTTATCAAATACTAAATTTCCAAACATACTTGTGTCTGTATTTGGACTGTGTGCTCTGTTCCATTGGCCTGTCTCTTCATGCACCTACCTCACTATTTTAATTAAGACTCTGTGGACTAGTCTAATATCTGATAAGGCCAGGGCTCCCCATTGTTCTTCAACAGTTTTCTTGCCTATCTCATTTTTTACATAATAACTTTACAATTGGTCTAATTGGAAAAAAAGAAAATCCTGATGGTGTTTGGATCACATTAAATTTATAAATTAACTTATGAAGAACCGACATCTTGATAACGTTGACTATTTCTGTTTAAAAATATGGTATCTCTTTCCATTTACTCAAGTTGTCCTTTGTATTTTTTAATAGCAGTAGGTTTTCTTGTTAATTCTTAGATATTTCTCTTTTTGTTTTCAATGGAAATAGTCTTTTCTTCTATAAAACTTCTAACAAGTTACTTGCATACTGTAGGATTGTATTATGGCCAAATGATTTGTTTCTAGCGGAGGACATTCTATTCTGTGCCTTTAGAAAAATACAATGGGATGGGAAAAAAAAATCAAAGGTTGAATATTCTTAACAGTAAACAGGAGAGATTCTTTTTTTGTTTTGTTTTTTTGGGGGGGTTTTTTGTGGGTTTTTTTTTTAAAGATTTTATTTATTTATTTGATAGACAGAGATCACAAGTAGGCAGAGAGGCAGAGAGAGAGAGGAGGAAGCAGGCTGTCCGCAGAGCAGAGAGCCCCATGTGGGGCTTGATCCCATGACCCTGGGATCATGACCCGAGCCAAAGGCAGTGGCTTTAACCCACTGAGCCACCCAGGCGCCCCAAACAGGACAGATTCTTAATCAACCATCAAAGTAACCCATTTTGAGTTGGCATTGATGACAACGAGCAAGTCAACTGCTGTGGGGCATACTATTGGAATGGTCGATGCACTGGCAAGGAGAAGATTACTGGTATTCCTTAAGCTGTGGACCCCGCAGATTCAGAGGGGTTAGGGAAAATAAGCAGAAAAAACAAATTAAGGGCTGACCTCACAATCACAAATAGCTGATTTCATGCCTTCCTGAAGGCGTGATGATACCTTGGCTAGACTGTAATACAGTAGCAGTGCGTATACTGAAACCAAAAGCCAAGGAGATTGGCACTTGGGTGGGAGCAGGTAAATTGTGGGTAAGGGGCTCTACCTCCCATAAGGTCATTACTGCAAGGCCGTTGGTATTTTCCAAGTCAAAATAGTTTCCTGTCCCACAGCTAGATGTTTTAAAGAGATGTCCCTTTCAAAATAAGCAGAACATCTACTTTTCAAATCTAGGAGTCCCAACTGGACAACATCGGGGCTATGTGAGCATGAAGTGCACGGCTTGGCTCCCTTTCAGACACGATCCACTGTCCAGCTGTGCTGCGTCCCTAGCTGACCGCCTCCGGGTGTTGACTCTTTCAGGGTCCACTTCATCTTCTGGCCGGGGTCACACTCTTCTCAGGGCAGCCCCCGGCCAGTCACTGAGCATGACGGTGGTCCTAGGGCCCAGTTATATCCATCCAACAATGGTCTCCTGAATGGGTCCTCTTTGCTCTGAGCTCCTTGAGGGCTGGCAGAGCTTCTGTTGGATCAGAATCCTGGACAGAGGCCCCCTTACCTCCGGCGCACACCTACCACCTCCTCCTCCTGTCTTCTTTCTGCAAGCCCTGCTCTTTAGTAAATCCTTTGCATTCCTAGCTTTACCTCCAAGTCTGCAGGAAAATCCAACCTGTAATGGCAGTACTTAGAGTATCGGGGGCAGGGAGGTGCAGGGGGGATTAAAACTCCCCACATGATGTAGAACCAGATAATTCTAGGCCCAGAAATAGTAAGGCCTCTGATCCCACATCTTGAATAAATGCACCTCCAAGGTTAGCGTCATCAAATTCTAGGAACCCTCCAACCTTCTATGGCTATATGTCAGCATTTACTGCATTCTGCACAGTTACCAAGTTTGTCTAGCTTAATTCATCCTCACATCCATCTAGGGCAGCAGGTATGATGACTTCCATTTTACAGACAAAGAGCACCTGATGCAAATCATTGGTAGAACTCAGGTTCAAATGCAGGCAGGTCTGTTGCGTTTCAATGCTTCTCTCTTCCTGGTGGTTGTCCGCTGTCCAACACACCTAGTTTATCAGCACGGTGTCATGGAGCTGATGAAGTCTGGGGCTAGCATGGCACCCCTGGGTGCTTCTGTGTGTATCCTCAGATACTCCCTGCACACAACGGGCTGTTGCATCCTTGTTTTATGGGCAGATATAATAACGGGTAGTCTAGAGCCATACTCTTGGGTCAAGGCTGCCCTTTGTTTCTGCCAAGCCAAAGCCAGAGCATTCACACATTTAGTTAAACATCTTCTGAGAAAGTGTTGGTAGCATTTTCCTGGATTGCACTGATGGATTAAACTATTAAAATTAAGCTTGGGTGGGGGGAGCCAAGGTGGTTCTCCTGTGGCTTTCGGATCCTGTTTTCAGGCAGCAAGAGAGGAGCAGAGCAGTGCTGCTCTTGCTGGACTGGGTCTCTGAGTCCAGCAGTCAAGAGCACCTTCTCTGCACAGGGACTTCTAGAAACCCTGGCTGTGTGACCCAGAGATTAGACAGCATCTCTGGTGTCCCCCCATAGTAGCACTGAAGAAACCAATCAGCAGGCCAGCCCAAAGTCAGCCAACTTGTTAGAGGTGCTACTGGGAACAGATCCTAATTTTCCTGTCCTGGAGTTCCTGCTACTGTGGTTTGTTATAAGCACAAAGGTAAAGATTATGCTTAACTACATTACCCTTCAATTTCCTCCAACTTCATTTATTACTTAGCAAAGCGGCACAGTTGTGCCTCCACACTGGCCACTGCCCAGGGAAGCATGAACGCATCAGTGATGCCTTGACAACTTTATCAGCTCGCAGGAGCACCAAGGAATTAGTGGAGGATGTTAAAGATGCTGAACAACACAAATTACAAATGGGTCGTCAGCACGTGGGCTCGTGCTGCTTTGTACGCATGGCTTAGGGGACTGGTGTAATATTAAATTTTTATAAGCCACTGGAAAGAGCACACTTTGATATTAATGGCAATGAGATGGGGGGGTGGGGGGAGTATACATCACCAAAGGAAGTTTCTTTGGTTGATATCAGAGAAGCTACAGAAAAATTAGCAACACATCTTTTAGGAAAAAAACAAGATTAAAAGGAAACAGCCACTGATGATAGTCACATGACAACAGAAGAAAAATACAGGAAGAAAGAACGAAGGAAGGAAGGGAGGGAGGGAGAGAGGGAGGAAGGGAGGGAGGGAGGAAAAAAGAGAAACAGGAAAGGCAACCCAATGACATTGTGCAACTGTGAGCCTTAATCTAGCTCATACCTCTAAACTTTTATTTTGTAAAGCTGCCAACTCAATTTTATAGTACAGAAATTTCATCAGTTAGGGGACATTTAATATTCACTGTATCTAATAGGAGAGAAAAAAATATCTTAGGAGAGCTTTTAAAAATACTACTTTGGAACACTTATGGGCAAACAAGAGTTGGAGCATTAATCACTGTAATTTCCCCACCAAGATCACTAGGTGAGGTGTTCAAAAACTGATGGAGGTAAGTGATGATTCAGCTGCAGTAGAAGAACAGTGAGCTGCCAATCAATTGCAAACAGAGTGCTTCACAGGCTTATCTCAACTGGCAGGAAAGGCTGCACATTAGAAAGACGGGGAAAGGGAAGTAGGGAGAGAAAATATATAGGGATGGGGAGGTGGACAGACAGACTGACTCCATTTCCAAATTGCACAAACACTCAAAGGTCCTTAAGGCTTATCATGCCAGCCCTGATCCTGAATTCGGGTGAATGAAAAATAAAGTCCTAGGCACAGTTCACAAGGAAAGTCAGAATGGGCACTCTGTTCATAACACACGTTGACAAAGCATTAGAAGGGCTTGTCTGATGCCTCTCCCTACTCTCAGAGCCCCTTCTGTACAGAAGATACCAGGAGCATTTGCAAACACTGCCCAGATCCTTCCCAGCTGAACTAGGCAAAAATGTTCATGGTAACGTCATCTTCAATGCGGTGATGGATATGTTAATGAGCTTAATTGTGGATCCCTTCCCAATGTATACGCACATCCAAACATTAACTTGTACCCCTTGGGAAGGTGGTCAATTATTTTCATTTGTCAATTATACCTCAGTAGAGCTGGGGAGGGGGGGAACCCAGCCCTCCCATGAAATCCTTTGATGAACTAGCCTGTGGTGTGCGGAGCAGGTTGGCAGGGGGCCGGCTGATGCCCTCAAGTTTCTCTGCTTATCTCAAAGTGCTGGCTGTAGAATTACTAATATTTTAAACAATGCAAATGTAATTATAGCTGGAGTACATTCTCTACAGAAGGAAGAAAAGATTGACATTTAGAAGCTTCATTAAACTTTTGGCCTTTTCAAGGCTAAATGAATCTTAGCGAAGAAATAAAAGTTCCCATTGATTGATTTAAAAGCAGATTTCTTGCAATTAACTGATCTAGATCTATGAAAAAGGGAGCATTAATACTAATTTCAATAATCTCTCACTTTCTCTAGATACTTGAAAAAGAGTGTGTACCTCTTTCTTCGTAGAAAGTGTATATATATATACACATATATATACATATTGCTCAGCAAAACTTAATTTATTATTTTCTAATATCAAGGAAATGTTAGTTACATGTGCGCAGGTGTGACTAGATGAAGGCAATATATTTAAAGAGAGGCACGCCTGCTGCAAGATTTGGTTAAAAAAAAAAGTGTTCGTCTATAATGACTTGCCTTCCCTCCCCAATTATTCTTTTGGTCAGCAGAAGAGTTATAAGAGTACCTTTGGAGAACATTAAAATGTTCAGCACTTAGAATATCCCTTTTCTTCTGCCCCTTATCCCAACATACAAATTGGGATGATTTGTTAAAAAGATATAACTAAATTATCATATTCTCTTCATCTTCCAAATTTATTTAGACTTGCTATCCTGCTCTATCTCTGGAATTTCCTTTGCTTTTTCTTTTGTCAGTAAACTAAATTACTTCTCCTCCCACATGCATAAAAGCATTAATTTATAAAACACATAGCCATATGTCATATCTCATGTAATTCTATTCTACATTTCACCGCCACCCAGACTTATCTAACATGAACAAATAGATATTATTTACTGTAGTCAGTATGAGAATTATCTAATGCCACTTACATAGCCATAAATTGATTTTTGATTAATGTTTAAGCAAAAAGCAAACAAGCCCATCTGCTCTGAAAACAAACAAACAAAAGGAAGCAGCAGAGAACACAGTTCACAGGAATTTCTTCGATATTAGTATGTTTCAGCTGCTGGTGAGAATCTTTTTTTTCCTCCCCCATTGCTATTATGAAAATGTACTGTTGACAAGAATATAATTCTATATCTAGATGTAGTTTCTCCTCTAGCAACTGTTCATTTAATAGACTATTACTTATGGTAAAAATAAAAACCAATTCCACTCTGCAGAAAAGCCCAGAAGACCTGTAACCAGCAGTGAATTTCTTCTGGACCGCTCAGTGGGAGCAAAGGAAATCTCACGCAAATACATTTCTCTTCTGTAGGGGCTGCTCTCCATGATCAAGTTGAGAATGAAGACGAGCAAGGTATCCTGTCTACACAGGGAAAGCAAGGGCCAGAGGAGGAAGACTTAAAAATATTTTAAACTGTTGACTGGGTATATGAAATTTCCTTTTCAGTGCAACCCAGAATTGGCAAGCCTCTAAAACCAATGAGAAATAAAGAAAAACAAGAAATAAAGCCTCCATCCTCTTTATTTCTGGAATCTCCAAGGCACGCTGGCACACAGCACGGCATACGGAAGAATGGACTGATGGGCAGTTCTACTCCACTTGGAATTTACCCTACTTCCTGCCACACTGGGTGGGAGTTTCGCAAATACCAATGAAATTCCAATATTCTGACTTTCGGGGGGAGGGAGGGAAGATGTGCAAAAAAGACTAACTTCAGTGATTAACTTTTGAACTCAAATGAAGAGCAGGTATGTGTCTGGAAATGTGGCTCGGCAGGTTAAAGGATGAAGGGCTGGTGAGGAGCTTTTTCAGCAACCAAAATGACACAAGAACACATACACAGGGAGCCCCCGGAAGACACGCCTTCTCCAAGAAGAAGAAATCTAACTCGCAACTTTCCCAACTGAATCCTAAATCTGGCAATGAGAAGAAAACTTTAAATCCTATTTGCCACGCTACGTATACAACATACTGCTCTTTGTCGGTGGGATATAGACAAAAGAGCACAACTGAGTGTCTATAGGTTTTCTACAAATGTTTACTCCCAGATGAAGAGAGATACCATTAAGGTGAACAAATCATTTTATGACTGTATTTCAACTTTGGAAATCTTGGGCTCCCACTTGAATGCTTGCACAATCCTATCACACCTCCATAAAAATGACTCCGTTACAGGGTTTTATTGTAAGAGTTCATTCCAAAATTGTTCTTTAAAGCATTACACACACACACACACACTGGCCTATGGAACAAGGTTCTTTGTCTTTCTTTGCCAAAAGACAGTGTTTCTTGAGGCCTGTTTTTACCTTCGATGGACAGTTCTGATTTTGGCTTCAGAGAAATAAGTACAGGACTGCCCTGAACTGGAGAGAGAAAAACCTCAAACAAACAATGTTAACATATCAATTACATCAACCTTTTTAAATTACAACTCTGCGTTTCATTATTCTCCAGGCAAAACGAGTACCTTAAGTTTAGAGCACCAGGTAAACAAAACCTTTCACTGTCCCTGTTTCCAAAGTTTGTTTTTATAAACATTCCCCCTGTCCCCCAAACCAAACTACAGCCGCACAATGGTCCCATTGTTGAGCACGGCCTTGACCTCTACAGGACAATAGATTGTTTTTTCTCTTGGCCCACTCAGAGAGAAATTAGTTTTAAGAAGGAAGCCTCTTCCTTATTAAAGTATGCAAAAGAGTAAAAACAAATTTTAAAAAATGAACATACATAATAGCATAGATTTCTAAGCTTAGATTGTTCAAAAATGGTGAGTACTCGGGTTGCCAGGAAAGCACGTCACCTGCTTCTGCTTCTCTCTAGGGATAGAGATTAAGGGGTCTGTTCCGGAATTTTCCAAGGAGGCCATTTTGAGTATCATAACAGGGAAGTTTCTAGTCAGGGGAAAAAAAAAAAAAAAGCAAAACCAAACACACAGAAAATTGTTTCTAAAGGAGTCACAGGAAGGAGTTTATCTAGAAAGAAGATGCCCAGAGTCACCACTTTTTAGGAAGACAGAAAAGACAAAAGTTCTCCTTAGAAAGCCAACAGTAGTATAGAAGCACATAAGCTAGGAAGTCAGTGGAGAAGCCCCTTTAACAGAACCTTGGGAGGAGTGGATGAACTTTTTTTTTTTTTTAAGATTTTATTTATTTATTTGAAAGACAGCGATCACAAGTAGAAGAGAGGCAAGGGTGGGGGGGAAGTAGGCTCCCTCCTGAGCAGAGAGCCCGATGTGGGGCTCAATCCCAGGACCCTGAGATCATGACATAAGCCGAAGGCAGAGGTTTAACCCACTGAGCCACCCAGGCACCCCTGAACTTCCTTTTAAATGCACAGGCCCAGCAGGGGAGTGGTCCCATGCATTGAGGAAGAGAAGCACCCAGCACCCCAGCCCTGGAGCAGGTGACCAGAATGAACCAGGCAGTCTGTTTCCCAGACGCACCTCTCAAACGCTTCTACAGGTTTGTCTGTGTCTCTGTTTCAAAGACTCTCGTCTTTGAGTCACGACCTACCAACCTAAACTCCCGGATGGCGATGTGGGTAAACACAAGACAAGGCTAGAGAAATGGCTTTCTTGGTGGCCTGCAGAAATGCACGTGGTAACTTCATTGTGATGGGAAGACTGAGTTTACACACGCACACGCACACACACATACACACACTCTCTCTCTTAAAGAAACCCTACTGGTACAGCCAGGCCCCTTTAGTATATCTTCTTCTACCTTCTTCTCCTTTTTTTTTTTTCTAAAGGTTATGAGTTACTCACTTTTTTTGCTGGTTTAGATAATACCAGGAGAAATAGGACACTATAAAAAGCTTATTTTGCTGCCACAGAAAGCAACATTTTAAGGCAGCTGGGCTTCCTAACAGCACACACCGTGTCTTTCATCAATGGTGGCCCTTACAGTGTGCTTTGGGCTCACTGGACACTCCCTTCTGGAATGCCTCCTGCTCAGGGGGCTGTGGAGGATTCCCAACAGCCTGCCTGCCCCAACTGCGCTAGCAAAAATGTCCAGGAAGGACAGAAAAGAAGGCAACGTGCAATTAAAACTCCAATGGGAGTGATTCACGTGGAGAGAGTTAATGACAAGGGCCATGTCGAAGCGGGGCTGAACAACTGCGTTTTCAGGAGGAACCTGAGAAACAGACTTACCTGCAAGACAAATAATATGGTAAAAAGTCTGGGTTATGCCTTTTAAAAAATAATACAGATAAAATGACAACAGGCTAATGATTTTCCATCCAAAATGAAATGACCTGGGGACCCTTTGAGCTGAGACATCCACTCACTTTGAGGATGTGACAAATAGCCCAGCCAAGGAGGAGTGGGGAGAACGGTGAGAGAGGGGAGCACCACCCCGCAGGGCAGAGAATGGCTCTGCAGAAGCGGGGATTTGTGGAGATACTTTTCTGAATGCCTCTCCCGGCCACGCAACAGCACCATGGGGCCCGTCCAGAGATAGCTATTTATTTAGAGAATAGAGGAGGCTGGGGGTCCTCCAACCTGTCACTGATGGGGGCAAAGGAGACTCAGGGGCTGCTGCAGCCCACCTGCCCCCACCATCCCCACCATCCAGGGTACAGCTGTCAATCTAGAAAGGGGGGGACGAAGTCTCACGCCCAAAAAGGGCTGCTTATCTCGCCGAACATTTCTCCTCCTTCCTCCACATAAAGCTAGGAGATTATCTGAAGTCTGAGCAGCGTCTGACCCTTGCATTTTCCTGTCTGAGGCATTTCAGAGCTGTGAAACCACTTCCAGCCATCTGAGCCATCCAGCCAGATTCAGTGTGGGGGTTGGGGGTGGAGAATTTCTAATAAGAGGCAGTAGAGAATGAGATCTGAGAGTGTAGACTCTGGAGCCAGACTCCTTGGGTTCAAATTCCAGGTCGGCTACTTAGTGGCTGTGCTTCCTTGCTCAAGTTCCTTATCTTCTCTGTGCCTCTGTTTTCTCACCTCTAAAGTGGGGATAATAAGTGTAGCTATGTGAAAACCGAGTGGGCATGTGTAAAGTGCTTAGAATAGTACCAGGCACACAGGACGTGCTGTATAAGTGTGAGCTATTGTTGCTATTGAAGTGTAAGCTTGCCAGCAGCGGGAATGAGAATCTGGGAAGGCTAGCAAGCTACAGCTTGCCTGGCAGTGCTATCTGTGAAGCCCAGTGGCCTTTTCACCCCTGAATCGTCCTCTAGTCCTCCTGCCCTTGGTGGCCTTGGCAGGAGTTTGAGGTGGGGTGAGGATCGAGACACCTGAAACTTGCCCAGGAAAAGCAGGAGCCCCATCTCTCCAAAAGACGCTATGGACCAGATTCTTGTATTTTTCCAAGGTCAGCTGAGTGGTCACAAGAGGAAAGCGAAGGGGCAGGAGAACAGAGCCTTGGGCAAGGACAAGGGAGACTGAGCTTCTCCCCCAGGACTGCAGCCAGCTGCCACCTAGCCAGAGGCTTACTCGAGTTGTCCTAAGTCCCATTTTAAAGGGATACTCTGGGCACTGAGGCCTACAGATGAAAAGGGTAACACCATGTTCAGATCAGCATGGTCCACTGCCCTATGGCCTCAGAGTACTGGAAAGGTCTCGATGGGCAAGCGCAGAAGACGACCACAAAAGCACAGGCTTCAAAGAGCCAGTCAGGAGCCCTTCCCAGCTGCACACAGGCTGCCATCTACCTTCTAAATAGCAAGTTTGGAATTCAAGAAAGCAAACTTAGGCATCCTTACCATTCCCATCCCCTAAATATGCATATTCCAATAAGTCTTAGAATAGATTTAGTTCTTAACACTCCATTTTCAACCGCAAAACCCGGAGTGAGAGGCAGAGAATTTTCAGGGTCATGTACGAGTTTGCATTGCTTTACAGGCAAGACGCATGGGGCATTTTAACGTCCATCCTTCTAAATATGGTTTGGCCACTATCCCTGTTGAGGACTCTATTTTGATCCCACGATTTTAGTAGCTGTGCATCAATAATACATCATTATCATCACTTGGTAGAACTGAAGCCAACCCATCTCTCCAATCTCCTTGCAGGATATCCAGCTTTTGATAATCTGCGGTAAGCGTGGCTTAAGAGCACGGTTAATTGAAATCCACAGATAATCTTGGAAATTCCTTTTAGCCAATAATGTCAATTTCTTCCCTTCTTCTAATCATTACCATAGACTTCTGATACAACTCCAGAGGTATATTTCATTACATTCACTGATCTTACAACCTTTGGTGAAGATGCTGACATGAACAGAGATGGTCAAATGTGGACAAAGGGGAAAGAAAGAGGTCTGGATGATATCCTAAGTTGGTAGTGATAGAAAGTGAAAAGGCTGAAATCAGAAAATCTAAATTCTTGGGACGTCTGGGTGGCACAGTCGGTTAAGTGTCTCACTCTTGGTTTTGGCTCAGGTCGTGATCTCAGGGTGATGAGCTCGAGCTCCACACTGGGCCCCATGCTAAGCACACAGTCTGCTTGGGATCCTCTTTCCCTCTGCCTCTCCACCCCTCTCTTCTCTCTCTCTCTCTCAAATAAATCTTTTTTTAAAAATCTAAATTCTAATAAAGGTGGACCCAAAACATGTTCTATAATATCCTATGAAATAAAGCCTGTTTGTAAAGAAATTGTTTTTAAAAATCAGTATCAGAAAAACTCTCAAGCTCTGAGAACTATTTTGTAAATGGTCTAACAGGTCTGACAATCCAGTGGATCTAAATCAGAACTGTGGTCAAGGCAGTTTGTAGAGTCTCAGTGTCAGGTGAAAAAAGAATTCTTTGCATCCATTTAATTGGTATTTTTCAACATTTAAAAGACAGCACCACCCATTCCTTGTAAATCACCTTCAGCTACCCAGAAAGTTATCAGGAGGAAAACTATGGTTAAAGAGTCTATTCAGGGGAGAAGGGCAACTCTTTCTTAGAGTAAAATTCCAATGGGGGCGCCTGGGTGGCTCAGTGGGTTAGGCTGCTGCCTTCGGCTAGTGTCATGACCCTAGGGTCCTGGGATCAAACCCCGCATCGGGCTCTCTGTTCAGCCGGGAGTCTGCTTCCCTCTCTCTCTCAGCTTGCCTCTCTGCCTACTTGTGATCTCTCTCTCTAAAAAAAAAGAAAGAAAGAAAGAAAAGAAAAGAAAATTCCAATGAATAAATAGAAGGAAATAAAAAATTGCCATAAGAATATCATAGCAATAATTATCTCAGGTAAGCAACACCAATGGATGCCAAAATTAGTGAGTGATGAGAAACAGGACATTTACACAGTCTCCAAGCATCACCCCCAACCCAAGGTTTTAGTTACAGAGGGGAAAGTAGTGACCACAGTGGAAAAAGTTTTTAAGGCAGACAGCACCTTAACCAATAGGAAACGTATTAACATCACCCTGATACGAGACACTGAGGAGGACACAACATCACTCCTGTGGTATCCTTCCCCCAAACACAGACATTGAATCTCATTAGAAGAAAACATCAATCAGAGAAGCTGATCAAAAATCTTCAAAAGTGTCAAGGTCATGAAAAACAAGGAGAGACAGAGAAACTCTCACAATGCGAAGAGACCATGCAGATACAGTAAATAAATGAAGTAAACGAAGGATTATGGGGCTGGAAAAGAATATTTGTACCCAAACTGGTGAGATCTGAATATACTGTGTAATTAGTAATATTGTGCCAATGTTAATTTCTTGGTTTTGACAACTGGATTATGGTTATGTATGGTGTTAACATTAGGGATAACTGGGCGATGTTTCAGATACACTCTGTGCTGTTGTGCAACTTTTGTGTAAGTCTTAACTAATAAAAAGTTAAGGGGAAAAAAAAAGAAAAGAAAGAGGAGCTATTGAGTTTTCCTCTGGAGAGTGGGGTCATCCTCTGGTTTTGGTTCTAGCTCTCCAGATTTTCCTCACTTGATGGATTTTATAATCTTTGGTAGCAGTGATATTACACAGCTGAAATTCAAATTGAGGAGAATGAAGGAAGAACATGAACAAAGAAGTCACACTGACATTCAGGAAAGAGGAATAATGGAGAAATTTAATAATTCTGAGTACTTTATACCACCCTCACAATTCACATAACCGCCAGCCCCGGCCCTCACCCTTTCCATGGGCAAATCTCCCTCAACAGTGTAGTAATTTGGCAAGTGTCCAAAACAAACACTCCTTATTCAGAACTTGGTTTTGTAGGAAATACAGTTCTGACAAACTTCTGTATATTACTGAAAGAGGCTCCATTAAACAGAAAGAACTGGGAGCCAGTGTTCTTCCCAGACCTCACCTGAATGGAAGGCTGCTGGGATGGCTCTCATTTTTCATTCCTCCTTGACTTCCTTACGGACCAAGTCAATATCACTTGTTACCAGGAGCTTCAACTTTGCCCCACTCTTTGACCTAGTGTGCCTAAAATTTAACTAACATTAAGCTTAACTAAAATCTTTGCATGAAGAAAAACAGCTTTAAACAACTATGGAAAAACCTACCCTTGTGGAGAGGAACAATTACACCTGGAGGAAATCTCCACTTTAAAGCCATGGTTACAATCACTCCATGCTGCAACTGTCTCTGAAGGGGTAAAATGAAAAAGCATGATGGAACACAAGTGCTGCCACTTTGCTGATAAGAGTTAAGGGCAGGTGGTCCTACCTGTACAGT